>JANHGB010049553.1:0-39179 GCA_026283785.1 Coracopsis vasa
CCCCTCGCTCGGCTCCCCGTGGCCGGCCGAGTCCAACTCTCAGGCAGGTTCCGAACAGGCGGGGCTGGCGAGCACAGAGCAAGGGGCGGTGGGTTAGAAGGAGCCCTTGAGTGGGGGCCCGGGAGAGCGGGCTGCGGGAGCTGCCCGGGCCGGCGCCGCTCTGCTCCCCGCCTAGCCCCGCCCGCCTGCCAGCCTGCTCACCCGCCTGGTGTTCTAAACCCTCCCTTTAGCAAACCCAACTCAGTCCAAGATCAATTAAACTGCCGGTACTGCCGTGTTACGGACGGAGCTGCAGACGGCTCGGGTCGCTCACTCCCCGCAGGCTGCGGTGCGCCGGTTGTGGGAGGGAGCGGAGCCTCCTGGAGCGGCGGTGGGAGAGGAGCCCAGCCTCGAGGTGGGGTGGCAGGGAGGGGGTGGTGGTACTAGCGAGCTAGCGGCCAAGAGCCCTTCAGAAAATGAGACCTCTGTAGCAGCAGCTCTAGTGAGTCACTAATGCCTGCTTGTAAAGCAGGTGCAGGAAATTAAATGGTAATGTTACTTGAACGTGCATTCACTTTGTTGCTGTTGGGGAGGCTGGAAAAGTTAATGATGGTGTAGTTGTCAGCATAAGTGACTGACAGTACAGCTCTGACGCTGAATAAGGTGCCTTGCAAAAATAATTATAAAAATCGCATCTCTGCTATGTGAGTTGGTGTTCTTTCAGAAAATATTATTAGGAAAGTACTTTTTGTTTACCGTGTTTCATGAAATTCACATCTATCTGTACATTGCAGTCGGCTTAAAAAAGAATCTGATAACTGCCTTTAGAGGACAAAGATATGTTGTTGAAACCAAGGCTGCATTTTGTGAGATTTAAATGAAGCTCAACATAGGCTGCTCTAGGCACATGCATTTTTTGCCGAGGCAGAGAAATAGCGTTCTCTTGGTTTCTTTTGCACTTAAAGGACAATTGCATGTTGTCCCTGATTGGTTTGAAGACTACTTCAGCAGTCACTGGCACTGTTGTGATGCCAAACAGTTTAGCTAATGTATTTAAAATTGAAAACCTGTGAGAAAAGTAAAACTAGTTATTAGTAATGAAACAAAAATTTAGTGCCTTTATAACTAATGTATCTGAGTTGATATTTCTAAGGTATTACTTCTGAGTTTAGTAAAGAACCAAAGGAGTTTATTTGTCATTTGTTTCTAAATTTACGTAAGTTGGGAGGTTTTGGGGTTTTGGGGGGGCTTTTTGGTAGCTCCTTACAACAGATAAAACAAACACTTTGTCTGTGATTAGCGGCTTCCTCTTTACAGCTCAGAAATTCTTGTTTGTAGTTTTCTGATGGGGTAAGGGGAAAAGAGATGGTTCTGAATAGTCTTATTTTCTGTTTCAGATTTATAGCTGATTATTCACATGTGTCCAGGGGGAGATGAAGTACGTTGGATCCTGCATAGTTTGGCTTTGTATGGCAGTCTTCCTCCTTCTTCCTGTTTCTACTTCTGTTGCTGTCAGTGACCACACAGGTACTTCCATTTTTCTTGCCCATCACAGACCGAAGGCTTAAATCTCAGTACTGAACAAATTTAACAAATAATGGCAGTACATGGAAAATAAGCAATATGAGCAGATAATGTTAATACAAGACTTGTTTTAATCTCTCTTTTAAAAAGTGTAAGTTTGAAGCAGTTCCAAAGCAGTCCTTCTGTTTCCTGTGCCTGGAAGCTTCAGGTTTGGAAGCAGTTGTAGTTCCTTGGAGTTTTGTTTTGTATTTTTTCAACTTGCTATACAAACCAAGATTCTAAATAGGAGTTTGTAAAACTTTTGTGAACAAAATCATGCAACTTTGTTAGAGCAGATCAGTGATCACGTTGACCTAAACAACCTAATGCTCATGTTAACCTCATCTAAATTTAACCATATGTTTCACAGATGTAGTTAGGTAAACTCTTGTGCCTAAGAAAGGGGAAAAGAATATAGTGCTATTGTTTAACTTAAAAGCTGTTACCCGTCTTCTTCAAATTTGTCATACTTCTCTATTTTCTTACTGTCCACATGGTGTCTAGTTCTCTCACTTAAACTCTGCATTGACTCTCCAGAGGATGGTAAACTCTGTCTTAAAGGCATGTCACCTGTGTATGAGGAGTAAGGAATTATCAGTTTTCTGTAGTTGCTCAGCCTCAGAAAGTATCCATGTACTTCAGCTTTGTAGAATTTTCCTACAGGTATTAGCAAGGAGAACATGCTTGTTGCTATTTATTTTTAGTAATACTGTTTTTCCAGAAGCATGATGAAGGATGATAGAAGCTATACATACACAACAACTTTGTATCTTTGTAGCATATTTGAAACTTGGGTCCAAGAAATTGAAAAAGTTAGTAACTAGGGTAATAATCCTTTTACTACTCCTGGAAACAATAAATAATTATATTTAATAAGCTAAAATGTGTGAGCTCTAAGACAAAAATAATCTGCTGTGAGAAGACTTTTTTACCTCGCATTTTTAGGGCAGCAAGGCTAAGTGTTGTACTGATGAATTATTCTTAACCCTGTGCAATCATTCTCTTCAGCTGTCTGAAAGAAGTGCAAGAGGTTGTCTTCTGTGTCATTGCTAGCCGGTGGTTTGTAGAAGGGGAGTTTTGAAAGTGCTAAAAGGGTGCAAGTGCAGAAGGTTCCCTAGTAATATAAATGAATAAATGGAAACTTGAAACATTTTTGAAATAAAATGCCAGGAAGCATTGTCTTTTTTATTATTATTATATATACATTTTTTTTTCTTAATGAAAAGCTTAGTAAAAGGTAGACCTGTCACAGGAGATTTGACAGCTCCACTGAACTGTTAAGAAATGGTGTATCTGAACTGTGCATTGCGTTCTGTTAGAAGTTTGTGGCTAGGCAGCCACAAGCGGGGAAGTTGCAGTTTTCCTTAACCTGATTGCCAAAGATGGATCAAATATTGGTCAAATTGAACTGCTGGGAAGAAGAGGAGAGAATGAACCTCTCCTGAGTATAACTGATGGTATGCAGTTGAGAGAAGCTTCTGTAGTTAGAGGTGATATAAGCCAATGGTGAGGAGCAGCAAATAGATAGCTGCCAGTTTGAGCAGCTCTGCTGACAGCAGAGAATAGGCTCAGTGAAGCCTTAAGTTGATAACAGGAAAGAAACTCTTCTAGAGACTGAAGGGATGGTTACTGTCAGAATTAAAAATATGAGTTACAGATCAGAAAGCAGGAGCTGACAAAGAATGGACCCTGAGATCGTGCAGCGGTAAGCAGTACAGCTATGTCTGCAAGTCTTCTGTTAATCTGCACCATTCAGCTGAACAGAGTGCTCTCTGTTGCAGAGGTGTCTCATCCTAGTTTGATAATTTGTATGCAGATTATGCAGATGGATCTGTTAAAAACTGGAAATGTGCTCACTTTGAGAAGAGAGGAATATCTAATAAGGGTTTTTTTGGTGTTTTTTTTAGTTCTTTCTTTCATTAGCTGGCTCTGTCTTGAGCTTTTGTTCTCTACCATGTATCAGTTCACCAGTTCTGTTTGGATCAGCATCTATCCTGCAGAATCTGCATAGCCAATCCTTTTGGTTTTCTTCTTTCAACAGCATATGTTAGCATTTGTTTTTCCAGCAAAGCCCATTCAGATCAGATCTTGGATTATTGTATTTACATCCTGAAATTTCTCACCTGATCTACGTAAGTCTAAATGAATGGCCTTCAAATGCAGCGAAAAGTGTAAAGTTAATTTGAAGGGAAATAATGGGGAGAAGTGTTTTAGGCTAAGGAAATCTTTTAGGCAAGAGAAAGGATTAATTTATATGCATATGTAGGGGAGAGCTTTCTGAGCTAGCATTCTGAATATACTTTGGGACTTACTCATTGGATCAGTATTGTAATAAATAAATACCAGTACTGGAAACTGAAAACAACAGAGAGTGACTGAGTATGCTGGATCTTCTCAGAGTGGTCTTGCTTATGCTTTAAATGTGTATCAGTGACCATTAGATTCACATCAAGGATTTCTTTCAGTTCTCACCTGCCCAGAAGTTTTGATACGTTAATTATTCACTTGCTTTGAAGTGCTTGATTCTAATGACAGAATATAGTAAATCTGAGCGAGAGGGTTCAGGAGTTCTCCACAATTGTGGTTTTTGATTTGACTTCAAGAATATTTTCTTCATGATGTCAACTTACATCTTTTAATTTTTGAGAACATTTGGATTTGGTGTGTGGATATGACCTCTTTCTGTAGTGACACATGAAGTTCTAATTTGATCATTCCTGAATGTTTCATATTAAGAATATTAATATTTTGTCTCACTCCCAGATCATTGCTGATTTTTCAGCTTTGTTTTACAGTTACTGTTTTTCAAAATCACTTGCTAACCCATGAAAAATGTGGCATAAACAAAGTCCTGGGACTGACAGGCATGGTGAATTTCCATTGCCTTTTGACATGGAATGTGTTATGAAAAGTATTGGCTCTAGATCATAATTTAGATAGGCACTTTAACCCAAATACAGTGAGTTGTTTCAAGTATGCAAATCAGTTCAGCTTTTTGGTTTTCATGTTTTAGTATGATTAGATACTTCTCAAAATCCAGTTAATGGCTCTACAGTAACTCTCATATACAATATAGTCATATTGTTAATCTGAATTTTTAAGGTTAGATCCACAAACTATTGCTAGCATTGCAGTAGTTAAGTGGCCCTGCCTCCCTTGGATTCCTTAACTTGTAGTTAAATGCTAAGTCCTTTGTGGCAGTGAATAAGGATCTTTAGGTATTTATAAGAATGTGGCTCATGAAGGCTTGCACACTGAGGAAAGCCACATCAGCTAGTGACTAAGTAGCATAGAAGTGTTCCCCTTTGTGGCCTGGGATCTTTCTCAGCTACACACATCCTCCCAGTGTGAAGCCTGTAAACCAGATCGGCCTCTTTTTTTATGGAAAGGCAGAGAAAGAGCAAAACATCAGTAATATCTCTTACAGCCATGATATTCATCTGTGATATCATGGAATAGTTTGGGTTGGAAGGGACCTCCAAAGATAATCTAGTCCACCCCCACTGCAATGAGTAGGGACATCTTCCACTAGATCAGGTTGCTCAAAGCCTTGTCCAACCTGACCTTGACTGTTTCCAGGGATAGGGCATCTACCAGCATTGTGGGCAACCTGTTCCAGTGTCTCACCACCCTCACAGTAAAAAATCCTTACATCTAGCCTAAATCTGCCCTTTTTTATTTTAAAACCATTACCCCTTGTCCTATGCAGGCCCTGCCAAAAAGTTTTTTCCCATCTTTCTTATAAGCCCCCTTTTAAGTATTGAAAAGCTGCAATAAGGTCTCCCTGGAGCCTTTTCTTTTCCAGACAACTCTCTTAACCTTTCTTCATAGGACGGGTGCTCCATCCCTCTGATCGTTTTTGTGGCCCTCCTCTGGACCTGCTCCAACAGGTCCATGTCTTTCTTGTGCTGAGGCTCCAGGTGAGGGCTGACAAGAGCACAGTAGAGGGGCAGAATCACCTCCCTCAACCTGCTGTCCACACTTCTTTTGACGCAGCCCAGCATAGAAAGCCCAGAGGCTTTCTAGTCTGTGAGAGCACATTGCAGGGTCATATTCAGTTTTTCATCCACTAGTACGTCCAAGCCCTTGGCAGGGCTGCTCTCAATCCCTTCAATCCCCAGTCTGTATTGATACTGTGGATTGCCCTGCTCCAGATGCAGGACCTTGCACTTGGTCTTGTTGAGCCTTATGAGGTTCACACAGGCCCAGTTCTCAAGCTTTGTCCAGGTCCATCTGCATGACATCCTGTCCCTCAGGCACACCAGCCACACCACACAGCTTGGTGTTGTCTGCAGACTTGCTGGAGGTGCACCTGATCTCGTTGTCTGTGCCACTCTTGAGGATGTTAAGCAGTATCGTTCCCAGTACAGACCCCTAAGGAGCACCACTCATCACTGCTCTCCACCTGGATATTTCAGCTGTTGGCTACTACTCTCTGGATGTGACCATCCAAACAATTCCTCATCCACCAAACAGTCCATCCCTCAAACCTGTACCTCTCCAAGTTAGAGAGAAAGATGTTGTAAGAGCTGTGTTAAAGGTCTTGCAGAAGACCAGATAGATGACATCTGTAGCTCTTCTGCTTTACACTGATGTAGTTACTCCATCATAGAAACCCACTAGGTTAGTCAGGCAAGACTTGCCCTTGGTGAAGCTGTGCTGGCTGTTTTAAGTAATAAGAAGTCCTGTTTTTAACTACCTATTCTTCCTCATGTGAGAATCCAGTTCTCCAGGGTTTAGCATGAGCATCCCAGTATCTCAACTCTATTGGTGTGGATTTCTTAATCCTACCTTCCGAAGCTGTTATGTTATTTGCATAACCATCTAAATAGTCACAAGGCTTGGAGCTGACTTCTTTCTTATAGCAACAAAGTTGTGGATTCAGCCTCCTTCGTTCCCTTTCCCACGCTTGTCTAGTTAACATGTATATTGTAATGTAATATGATGTGGCTTATGGAGTAAAAAAGGAAAACAAAAAAATCACATCTTATTTTCTGGTACCTCTATACATGAGGTTACAGGCATGTAGGAGTTCTAAATTCCTGATCTTATTTGAAAGCAGGCCAGTTGGGTCTGCTTAGCTATCTTTGAGGTGGACTCTTTGGATGTTGTTGCTGACACTTGCAGATATGTCGCACACACTTTGAAGTGATTCTTTATGTGTATATATTTAGGAAGCCTGATCCGAAGGAGTGTGAGACAAATCCTAGCTAATACAGATTTCTGCCTGAAGCATAAGTCTGACATATAATGTGGATATACGTTAAGCAGGGCTTTGTTGTTTGGTCAGTCATGCTTACTGATGGAAACTTTGGTACCTTTGCAATATGTATATCAGTGGTGTTAGATAGCAGCTGGAAATTTCACCTGAACATAAAGCTTAATTATAAAGCAGCAGATAGGTAGTTGTAAAGTGAATCTATCCATCACAGGTTACACTCTGGAGGAGCCAGGAGTGCCTATTGGAAGCTACAGCTCTCAGTCAGGAAGTGCAGACAAGAGATCTCTGTAAGAGTGAGACTGAAGCGTACAGGAGAGGATTCTCTGTCCTCATTTGCACGGAAAGGAAAACTGGGCATGGAGCCTAGATAGAAGCTGCAGCATGCTCCAGCAGGTGCCCTGATCACTGCAGGAATTGAGAACATGCCATTGCATGTCGCAGCAGAAACATCTACATGCAATGCCTTTATTTTTTTTCTCAATGCTATTAGAAAACAACAACAAAAAATTACTAGCGTCTTATTGGAGAGCCAGATCATCAGTGATCTGCTTGATCTGCATAATACATGTTTTTCAAAATTCTTAGGTTGATTTCATAATTATAAGCTCCTATGTAGAGCTCATTGATTTCTAAAAGCTGAGGTCTGTAGTTTTGTCCTATGGCTAAGTGATCTCATTATAGGTATGCTAACCTGAGCTTTGACATCACCATTTTAACATGAATTGTTGACTTCAGTCCACACAGAGCCAGTTTTATCACATGCAGTGCAATATAGTCACAAGCATAATCTTATTCTTTTCACTGCTTCATTAGTTTTACAGTATATATTCTAACAGAGCAGATAGGTGCATGGTTTCTGTGCCTGGATTAGCGGTAAGGGTTTGTCTTTGTTCTTTTTCTTCCTGAAAGTCGTCATGTAGATCTTCTAATTCAGCTATGCACAGGATGAATGGGTAAACTGTCTGTTTTGTCTCAGGCCAAAGAAAATTTAAACATCTGCCAGCAGTACTAAAAATCTTGGAAGAGGCTAACTTTCTTTTTTGTACAAACTGTAACTGTAGAAAGAATTTTCGTCAATCTACAGTAATGAAAGTTGTCAGTCTTGGTATGGAGAGGTTTTGGGTTTACTATTTTAGAGTTTTGCTTTAGCTCTCTGGCAAAAAGTATAACACTGGGCTAAAGGAGTGCATCAGCAGCATGAGATAGAAGAAGATTAATAGTAACCCTTTCAGTTCTTCTGGGAATATGGAATACAACCAAATAAGTAACACTTAAATGGCCTATGCTGTGACTGTTAGGCCGCTGATAAAAATAGGTCCACAGTGCAGCCTGTGGCATGTGAGGAATCATTGCTATCATCTGGATAACACAGAAATTGAGGCTTGAGTCTTTATTTGGACTTGGAAGAAAGTGGCTGGGGGGAATAAGTTAAAACTCCCCATTCTTTTGCCATTCAGCTCTCATGTAAGACAATGTTGAAAAAAACCCATACAGTTGTGTCCCAGGTTCTTTAGAGCTTACTACAGCAGTTCAGAGTAAACTCAGAAATAAGTATTATCTGTTTGCTTTTTCTGTAAGTAGTGTAAATTAATTTAACCAAAAAGGGAATCGGCCCCATAGTCTTATATATATTAAACCCCTCCCCGTGGTTAGAAAACACTTAAATTTAAGAAAAGCTTTTGTCAGTGTATGTATGATATGGTATTATGGCTTTCAGCCATAGCAGGCTTCCTTTACAAGAATGTATTTCTTATAGGTATACTTGTGTAAATCTTCTATAATTGCATTCGTTGTTTTGGAGTGGCTACAGATAAAAGTCTGTAGTTTAGTAATCTGTATAAGTGATGAAGACTAAGGTTTGTAGATTAAAGGGTTTCTGAGGTGAGCTTCTTTCCATATATGCACAGTGTATATGTGCATATATCAAATGGTGTATTGAAATTGCTATGGTAGTATGTAATTCTAGTGAATGCTTTTCACACTACATAAAACTCTCTGCAAACCAAGAATGATGAAAGATTGCATTTCAGTTTCAGAGATTTTAACATGAATATTCTTTACAGTTCTGCATCTTTTCTGCAGAAAGGGAATTTAAAGAGTTTTTAATGCATGTTTCATCTCATTTGTCATTAAACTTTATCTATATGTAAATGCACACATATACAGACCTTTATTTGTGTATAAATGAAGGAAGGAATACATTTTCTTAGAGCCTTAGAAATAAATTATGAGTGATGTTACTTGTAATTGTAGATCACAATTTAGACGTAAAGGACATGGAACTTGATGAATCTTATGAAAAAATGCCTTTAACCTGGTCTGTCCTTTAAACAATTGACATACCTCTCCTTAACCATATTGTCAGGAGGTATCTTTGTAGTAAATAATTTAGTTTCACTTTTACTGGTTGTTTCCAATTATCCATTTTTAGTCCAGATCAGGTACAGTAACACATTTAATAGAACTTAAGACTTTTGAAGGATAATATGCTTTCTACATTACTACAGAACAAATGACAAATTTCACATGCTTTAAGATTACAAATGCAGCTATTTTGAATGCCAGCCTTCAGTCTGGATGCTCCTTGGAAATCTTTAGATAGAGAAGATTTCCAGGTTAGTGCTAGGACATTCCTCTTTTTATTTTTAATTGAACTGACACTTCAGAAAGCCCCCCCCACACACACCCTATTCAGCAGCTTCAGCTATACCTTGGCTATCTTTTTAGTTGCATCAGCTCAATATGGAGCTCTGTGCCTGATAAGTGCATGGGTCAAATCGTGCTTGTCACCTTTCATAGTTTTATTATAGTTTAGCAGGACTATTTGCAAAGTTTGTTTAACAAAGAATTCCATTTCTGACCCATGCACAGAAGTCACATTTCTCTGCACTTGCTTCTTAAAAGTTATCTATTCCTGTATATACATGGAAATAAGAGAAAAAAGGACTTTATGCAAGTAAGATATTTAATATTAATAACGCAGTGTTTAATCTAAGTGTTCAATTTGACTTAACCTTAGAATTTGCCATGTTCCACATCCTAGAACATGCTGCTTGTTTATCTAAATACAGACTTAATCCCCTAAAAAGCTGCTTAATTTTAAGCCATTAAAATAAAAAACTATTGCTTAAATTGTTTATTATATTATATAATTATATCCCTTTTAATCCCCTTTTGGAATTGCTTTTCACTGAAGTAACAATAGATTATTGTCATGGTAATCAAGCATTTATGCTTTATTGTTTCCTGTTCCTTAGTAAGGGAAAAAGATTTTCTAAGAATATAGCCAGAAATAAAAACTAAAACAAAACAGCAACAACAACCAAATAAAACCGCTAAACCCCTTAGAACAAAGGCTATTGCTTTATAGAGTATTGTACATGGAGAGATGCTGGTAAGAATTTAGTGGTTTTCTTCTGGTTATATTGTTCCTGTGAGCTTTAATTGTAAACAGCTGAATTAAAGTATGATAAAATTTGTATCTGCTTATATTATTAGAAGTGTAGTATGCAGTCTGAAATACCATTTCTCTTATTTAGATTTTGTAATTGATTTATTGCTGGTTAGCATATTGTAAAGAAAGAACACGAACAAAAATATTCTTGCTAATATTACTGTCACTCTCATGGTAGTTTGTTCTGATTATTTTTGTTTGAAAGAAATTTATAAAATGTACTAAACTGTATTCTCTTGAAGGTGCTATGTGTCCTTTAATGAAAACTGTTGTCCATCATCTCAAACAAATCAACAGAGATGGTCTTGGTGTTTCAGGTAACTGACTGTGTCTAAATTAATTGTCTAGTCGTGGATGTAATCATAGTTTGACTGAAGCTAGCTTTAAAACTGAAAGGACCGTATGGAATGCCACCCCCATGCTCCAAAAGCTGTTGTTTTTAGGAAAGGGGTTAAAATCAGAACATGCTGTTCTTACAAAGTATTGGTTCAAGTTCTGCAGCCATACTCACTTCCGTTGTTTTTATCAAATGTCCTTCGTTCTTATCAGTTCAGATGAAAAAAGGAAATAAAGAATGCATTTCTAAGGTTGCAAAGTCATCTAGTGAGTGAATTTTGCACTGATATTTTCTGTGTCGATGAAATGAATACTGGAAGTTTCTCTGACTTAAAAGTACTGGTTTTCAAAGTAGCTTGTCAGTCCATGTTCTGGAAAGTTAGCAAGCATGCTGAAAGTCAGTATTTACCTTGTTTTTTAAAATTCCATTAAATAAACTGAATCATTGTGTCATATTTCACAGGGTTTGATCTGGCAGAAAGCTTTTCTTTGAGGCAAACGTCTTGTGGAGGTGAAAAAAACTGTTTTAAACTGGGAAGCGCGCCTCTCGTCAGAAACACAAAGTAAGTAGATATAGTTTCATCTGAAGTCTTTAAAAGGCAAAGCTCAGACCAAATGCTGTTAATGAATTGCAACACTGGGCAATGTATCCAGAGGATACCACAGAAAAAAAAAAAATGTCTGTTTTCAGGCATTTTTATCTGTAACAGGTTTTTTGGGAAGTATTTTGATGGAGGTGTGTTTTTTCTTCTGGCATCTGGAAATATCTAGGTAGAAAGTAAATTGTGAATATTTCTTTCTCAAATTTGGATTCTGATACTGAAAAATCTACTGTTTATACATATATATTTATGAAACAAAGGAAGCAAAGAACTTTCATGGTATGACAAGACATGTTATACTAATCTTCCCACAGTGGAATTGGCTGTCCTCTCTCTGATTAGTGTTGACAGGATTAAAAAGAGAGGGAAAATCAACATTACCTTAAACACTATATTTTAATGATTTGGGGTTTGGTTGTTGGTTTTTTCGGTTTTTTTGGGTTGGTTTTTTTTTTTCAATGGAATTGAAAATTGTCTTTGAGCTGTAATAGAATAATGGGTGCTCAGTGTAAAGGTGAAACTACACAGCATTCTACTCTGACACAGGGTGGGATGAAAGGCAGAAACTACATGACAAATCTAAAGGATGGTGAAAGAGAGAAAGCCACAATGGAATTGGATGGATTTAAGTTTGCATGGGGACGAGGAAATGGCAAGAAGCAGTTAGGAATGTAGTTTCAAGTTCCCAATGCTCAGTGGAGAGAGAGGATCATCTCAGACCTTCTTGGTTCAGATGTGCTCTGAGTCATGGGACTGTGGTTTCTGTACAGCATGTTCCTGTGATGACAAGGGAAGCAACTGTATTGGGTGTTCTCTGTTGTAAGAGGTCTGGCTCTAGCTTGCCTAGCGAAGAATACACCTGGCCCTCAGACCTTCCCTTTGCTTGGATCCTGGGCAGAGCAAAGAGGGGCTGTGGATAGCTTGAGGCCAGGGTAGAGGGAGAAGAGGAATTGGAGGCACACAGACAGAAACCAAAGTGATCTTTAGGAGAGAAAAATGATGAAATAAATGGAACCTAAATATTTGAGATTACTGGATAGTTTCTAAGTTCTTCTGAGGTTATTAGATAATGTAAATTTTAATACTTGTCTAATTCTGCAGGGTTAAACAAATAATGGCTATCTTTTTTTAAATACCTTAGACGTTATCTGTTGAAGGAAAAATGACTAAATAAAATTGCTTGACACAGAGAGTGCTCTATTTTTATTAGGGCCTTCCCAGTATTATAAGGATTCTCTTTGGAAAAGGAACAGGTAAAATTAAGTACCGCTCATACATATCTTCACTAAAAATATTTTGAAAGTTTGTCAGTAAGAAAATTTTTTTGTCAAATCTGTTATTAATTTTTCAGATTTTTATAGTTGGGGTTTTGGGTTTTTTCAGTGGATGGTATTTTGAGGGAAACGTGAGACTAGAGGAGTAGAAAATCAAGGCAATAACAAAAAATGTGGGGCAATTTTTTTAGGAGTAAAAAGCTAAGTAGTTCTTTGTGTGCAGTGTAAACTGACTTTATTCTGAAAGTGGCGAAAATGGAGTGTGAGTAGCTAGAAATCACAAAAGGGTGAATTATTTAGAATTCATGTTGTTTTCAGGGAAAACTCATGATTCAAAAAGATTGATTTCTAAGAATTCATGTTTTCTGGAAGGGTTCTGCCAGGTGACGTTGAGGTTGAAAATGTAAAGCTTTTTTCCTAGCTTTTATAAGTAGGTCTGAATACTACTGTCTGTGGTTTATTTTATTCTTATAAGAACAACTTATTAGAGGAGGCAGTGAAAGTGGGGAATACGTATCATGGCTGCTAGTGGCTTAGCAAAGCCTTAAGTCCTAGTGGTTACAAGGAAAACACTTGAGAAAGACACAATGCTTTTAATTTTCTTCATGAAGTGAGAGAGAAATTTAAATTTTTTTTTCTATATTTTATCTGTTCAGCTTTTTGGAGTGAGGATGACTCTTAGAGGCAAAAATGGTCAGGTTTTTTTTTTCATTTTCAGTGTAAACTGGGCAAGGGATAAAGAATTTCAGTAAAGGATAAACCTGGAAGGCAAGTTGTTTGGCTTTAACGGTCTCTTGCTTCTCACATTCCTCTCCCACCCTGTTGTTTTCGTCTGTGTATCCTCATTAAAGAAAAACTGAAGATAAATCTTTCCAGTTTCCCCTAAAAATGTGCATATCTAATGGATGAAAACTTTAGTTGGATGAAGCAAATGAGATAGTTATTAATAAAACGCATAACAGTACTAATGTGTGAATATAGTTAGGCTGAAAATTAATACCGTTACTGATATTAAGGTACCAAATAAGCTTTTCAGTCAGCTTGCTGTGGAAATAAATGGTACCTTTTACATATATCTTTCTGAACAAAAAAAGGTTACAAGTATTTTCAATAGCATTCAAGCATTGAAGAATTTCCATTAAATCCTAGTTCTTCATGGCAATATTCTTGCTCATGCTTTTTTAATATTTCTTCACGGAGAAATGCATGTCATGATTAAGAATAGAATTTACTTTTTTTAAAATTTTTTATCCAATATCTTGAATATATTGAGCTTTCTGTTGTTGAGATAACACTTCAGACAAGATTTTTAAAAATTACTTAGTTGAAGCATTTTTGATACTCTCCTGAACTTCTGAGTTGTTTTTTAAACATAAGGGCAGAGAGCAATCAGGAGCACAAAGTCAGGTTTTGACATGGTAGGGTTACAGTGAAGGATACTCAGGAACTCTGATATTTGTCTTCATAACCTTATAATTTACTTCATCTCAGTTATCCATGTACAATATCTTGTAACTTATTATTTTATTTAAATTTTCTTCTCCTATGCCAGACTGTGTGGTTCCAGATCCCCATGTTGTTAAATGCTCGGAGGTTTTTAGGAGCAGTCTGCCTCAGAAAATATTTTAGCAGACGTGGTGTGCAGTAAGCAGCAGAACAGTGTTTGTTATCCATCCTGCAGGAAACTGAGAGTATCTGATTAAGCTGACTAGCAAGTATCAAGTAACTTGGCACATCTCCTCTTGCATTTCATTCATTCAGTTGTAGTGTGGGTAATAGAAAGCTATGCTGTGCCATTTTTCTTGTGTGATGCCATTTTGGTTTTTTTCAATGGACCTGGAATAGTGTTGCACCTATTTATATGTTATAAATAATGTATAATGCAATGTCAGCTTGGGAAATTTATTATGTCTATATTGGATTTTGGTTATATGTCTTTATCTCTTTTTGTGAAGGAATTCTGTACGTATTTTGTCTTGTGATAGGAGATGGATAGCTTTTCTTAAGCTCCATGTAAATTACTATTAAATATTTAGTTCTAATAATATTTTTCAGGATTTTCTAATTTTTAAAAAAATCAGAAAATTTCTAAATATTTCTAAAAATTTTCTATTTTTTCAGGAACAGAGAGTGATTTTAAAATTAAAATACTATTACTTATTGCAGTTATTACATGGATATTAATAGAAGTTATTCCTGAGTAAACTGGTATAACAGCCTTTGAATCCTAAAGAAATCTACGATAAAATACTGTTATGCAGACAATCTAATTATGTAGTCATAATAATAGTATTTGTATAATGTTTTAATTTTATTTCAATAAAAACATTCTGGAGTCATATTTTGTTCTCTAGAGTTTAACACATACAGCCTATGCAGTATGCTCCAGTTTGGCACAGAGCTTGCTGAAAAAAGCAGCACAGGGCCCAGCGCTGGTAGCAACTCCTTTACATCTGCCAGCAGTATTCAGTACCCTGAACATGAGGCCTTCTAAGCTAATGTTTGTTCTTTAGTTGTGTTAAAGTAAATAGCACTATGATGAAATAATTTCACTGTCTTTCTCTAAAGATGCATCAGATGTCAGTTGTTCCTCATTCTCTCTTTTCTGGGTTGCTGGTGGGCCACTTTTTCTTTCCTTCTCTGAAAATGTCAATAAAGGAGATAATAAGTTGGTTTCAGCTGAGTTTCAGAATGTTTTTGAAATGGACGTTTATGATTAGCAAATCTTGATGGCACAGTCTTGGCTTTCTTATTTTGTAATCTGTTTGGCTTGACAAACCATATTAATTTACTGAGGAGATTATCGTAGCTGTCTGTTAAATGATCTCAGAGTTGGGATTATTCCTGCAACTTTTTTTAGGAATTCTTCCCCTTTTGGTGTGAGATACTGCAAAAGAGCTTGGATTTTGACTGTATTTGGACTACTGAGCTCCATCAGCCGTGTTGTCACTCTCTGGTGCCAGAAGAGCTGTGGATGTGGCTTGGACCATATTTCAGAGAAATTGTTTCACCTCCTTGTGATGTCTAGTTACTGGATGCAGAAATACTGTTCCCACTTCTGTCAATATATTGCAGGCTGGAAGATTCTTTCTGCTAAGAACAGAAATTGATGATGAAAGAATATTTATGTGGGGTTTTCTGTTTGCTTTTAATACTAATCTTTCTCATCACAAAAAATGCTTAGGGAATTGCATTTCTTAGAGCACAGTTGGCATCAATCATTTCTGTGCTCACCGTTAGAAACCTTTGCATAGTTATCACATTGCTTCCCAAAGGTACCTATCTGTGGTAGGCTTTGTAGCCATTTACTTTCCTCTGGTTGGTCTGTGGTTGTATCTTGCATATGACTTCAGCTGTCAGTGAATGTCCACATGGGCATGGTTTTTGATTATTTTTGCACATGGCATGTGTTGCAGCAGACTCGGGTTCACTGTCTTCTTGAAAAATATTAGATAGATATAAAAGATATATATCTATATGTTAAGTAACATACCTATTTCTTAAATACAGTATAGAATGGATAGATGTGAAAATACCTGTTTCCAAAGGATTTAATCAAAAACTTTTAAAGCACCTTCTGAAAATGGCAATGAGGTGGCACCCCTGTCCAGAAGCAGTAGTTATGCTAACCAGCTTTTATCTGTGCTTAAAAAAGTCCTGCTACTCTTTCGTCTATTAAAATATTAGATCATTATTTAAGAAACCACCTCTCCCTTCCTATATCACGTATTTATTTGAGGTCATTTGAGCTGTTAGAGCCAGCAATGCCAAGACTGAAATGTCTGGTATTTTGGTTGCAGGGTATTTTCAAGAAAAGGGCCTTGTCTCTGGAATCTGCTTCCTGAGTGCGGGAGCCTAAATTTAGTACAAATCCTGATACTTTCTTCAGGTCTTCCAAAGTAGTGGATCAGAAACTGCAGTGATAGATTCTTTCTTTTAATGATTCTGGTTGAAAGACTGAAATTGTGCACTTTGTGTGTATTTCCAGGAATCTGAAAACCTACTGCATTTTGTAAATTAAAAAGAAGGATAATACAGGGATTACTGTTGAAAGAACAAATTGGAGCTGTACTTACCATGTAAATACCAATCATTTCATAACTAAAGAGAAAACTGGGCCTTCTTACCATGAAAAATGATAAGCCAATGCTTCTTTAAAAGAATTAACACACAGGAATGTCTTTTTCTGCACATATGGGCTTATTTCTACATGACAATTTATGAGAAATATGCCATGACCTTTTTATAAAATTTTAAATTCAGGCATTAATGGATTTTAATTGCTGTATTAGGCTTGAATCATACTATAATTTAACATGCAATTTACATACAGAAAGAACTGGGGAAGTAAAAGTAATGAGAGAGAGGTGGCAGAGGTGAAGAGTTATCTATAGAAATATATAATACTTACATTGAAAGCAGGGTGTGAGGGAACAGAGAGCAGTAAAACCGTTAGTTACGCCACTGGCTGTTGCAAATCTGAATTCTTTGATCTGTAGAGTGTTCCCCTGACAGTGGAGCACTTAGTGTGGCAGCTTCATACCAGTTGAATTTGTAAGACTGTGCTGAATAAAGCACATTGTTTCTTTTCCTTTTTTCCTCAGCAGTGTTGATCTTGCCGTAAGGTGCTTGCTGATAAAGTGAATGAGTTCTTGGGGGATATGTACTTTAAGGACACTGGTCCACAAGAAGAGTGTGCAGCAGACCAGCAGTATTTGTGTGGATCCCCTGTGTACCTCACAGTTCAGGATGAAACTTGAAGTAGGCAATAAGCAAATCACAGAAGCACTGGAAGAACAAATAGTAAAGGCAGTTTACTCTCCTTACGTAAAAAGCTTTCCTTAGTTTGAAAGACATGTATTTCAGTTCAGATTAGTGTTATTTTTTCCTGCTGCCTTTATTTTAAAGGAGAAACCTGTTCAGCCAAGATGATTGTTAAAAAAAACCCAACCAAACCTAAAAAATTAGGAGTTCACTTTCACAGCACTCCTCTCCAGCTCTCAGCCTCATCTCACTTCCAGCACATTAACATCAGCCTCTCTGATCAGCAAGGCTGGTGGTTGGTCCCTGTGGCTGTGTGATCTCCAGCAATCACAGCAAGAAAGGAGCAAGAATGCGCTGCTGGGGGCGGGTAGCCTGCTGTTAGCTTAAGCCAACCCTGAAATTGCACCTTCCATGTGATATTTTAACCTGACCTGTGGAAAACAATTCTGTTGTTCTGATCAAAACAATGGCATCTGCAATATCTAAGCAATTTCAATTTTGATGTATATTCCTATATGGAATTCATTAATTTTTTTTTAACGTGATATTGATGCCAAAACTATTTTCCATTTTTCTTTGTGGATAAGATAGCAAAACTTCATAAACTTACTGTCGTAGATACCACAATTGATATACAAAGCTATTGTGCTGTTAGGTTCCTAGATTCAGCACAAGCAATTTACCTGGACGCTTCCCCATGGTCCTTGTTCAAAAAACTGAACATAGATTCTGCCATGGCCTGTTCAATTTACTGTTATGTTAGCTGAAGAGAGCCTTCAGGGATGCCGGACTGTGGGGAACTTTCACAAGAGTTTACACATCAGCTACTCCTTGGCAAACATGCTGACTTTTTAAGTCTTTGTAATCTTGTCTTGGTTTTTTCTTGGCCATCCTTTTTTTTTTTTTTTTAAGAAAAAAGTCACCAAAAAGCAAGTGCAAGGTAGTGCTTGAAGTCAATGAGGATGCAGATCTAAGTCTGTAGCAAGACTTGTGTTTGATAGTCTTAGAACGAAAATACAGTTGCAAAATTAATGCAGTGGAATTTTCTTAGAAATCTGGAATCGATGTGTATATACATCAGTGCTATATGCAACCACACCGAATTCATTGAAATGTATATAATGCATGCAGCTGAGGATAGACTGTAGCCCCCATATGTTGTAGTATAAAATTAGAGATTGAAAGATCATTTATCAGTTTTGCTGATTGGGCTGAGAGGATTCAAGTGTCCTTGTAAAATGCATATAATTTTTCCAGCTGAAGCCATGGTGCCGTGTGCTTCAGAAGTCATTTATCAGCAGACTGGAAAAAAAACCCAACAACCTGTAATAAATCAGATTTTTATTTTTTTTTCCTGACTTTTGTGATTTAACACTTTCTGAAATGGAGTTTGCATTAGCGGTGCTGTCCGGCATGCCTCCTCTTAATTGAAGTTGTACCTACAAACAGATGTTTGTACTGATACGTCTGCATCTACGCAGAGGCTTTGTTGTTTAAGGATACTCCCTTCCCCCACCTTGCCTCTGAGTTTTTAGTTTTTCTATCTAAAAATAGTTCATGGGCTCTCTCACAGTGAGACTGCCCGGTGCTTTTTTCAATACACTGATTTTCATTTACTTTCAGTTGGTGGTAAAAAATTTTTGGCCTCTAGCATTTCTCTGTGGTTAGCTCTTTGCAGTTTTTATCACCGTGCCATGAAATGTTTTGTGTTTATGGAGATAAATTGCCAAATCTGAAAAAATACTTTTGTAATTTTTCATAGACAGTACAGTCCATGCCCTGGGTTTTTCACTTGAAGGTCTGGGTATCAACTTGATTTCAGTCATAAGTGTACAGGGTTTGCTGGTTGCAGCCTTGTCTCAAGTGAATATTTATCATGTCACAAACTCTTTTCAAAACTTGGAATCATTTAATAAGCTTCAACATGAAGAAGAACAATCTGTAGTCTATAGAAACTGAGTCCTGATGTACATATATTGATGTTTTAACAGAACCATATGCAAGAGATCATGCTATTTTTTTATTTAGTCAATGTGATTAGTTGCAGAATCTCAGAATTCTGTTAAAAAAGAAACAAATCCTAAAAATACTCTGGATTGAGCATGTCAATACAGGCATTAGATAACTTGTTGATAGTTCCTAATATGGCATTAGGGTTTTAAGTGTCATATGAAAATGCATGTATTTCTTTTTTGGGGGATTCGACTGTTGTTTATTAATACACCCGTATTAGCAATGATAATGTTGAAGACCTTGATAAACTTTGATTTATGTCTTTTACTCAGTTTTCTCTTTAAATTGTGCTGAGAGTTTAGTAAGGAATGGTATCTTCATAATGTATGCTGAGCAGTGTTGGTTACTCAAATACTGTTGAATGCATGGCTGACAGCAATGGCTGTCTTATGGCTGAGGAAAGTGGAGTTTGCTTTGGACCACTCTTGAGGAGTAACCACAGATAGCATCATCAGGGTGCTCTGACCTTATTTTTCTAGCTGCTCTTAAGTGAGCAGTTCAGAATGCTAGATGACTGCCAGTTTAAATTCATCTATGAAACTAAACAACAAAGACAATAATATTCACCAGGAGCACTTACAATAACAGGAACTGTTTGCCAAGACTTGGGGGGAAGAAGTGGACTTCCAGGTCCAATTCTTGCACTCAGGACCCTCCATGCTGGTTATGCTTACTTTGGAGTACAGCACATGTAATTGCAGCATTAAATTATTGCTGTTGCTCAGGATTGACATTTAGCAGCTGACTTGTACAGAATTATTAGATAGTGCTCACTCATTTTATATGTAAAGATATTATTTGGAAACAAGTTTTGGGAGAGGGTTCTTCCAGTCCAGGAGGTTGTTTGGTTTTTTTGGCTTTGATTTGTTTTTTTGGGTTTTGTTGGGGTTTGGGGTTTTTTTGAGGGGGAATGTTGGTTTGCTTGGTTTGGGGGTTTTTGTTTGTTGAGGTTTTTTTTTGTTTGGTTGGGGGTTTTTTTGTTTGTTTGTTTTTTTCAGGTCACCTAGAATTGAGACAGCTTAACATAGGACATTTCATTCCTATATGAACTGGTAAAGACTGTAACTCAGAAGAAAAATAATAAAGACAGAGACAGTGGAAGAAAATGTACCACAGCACAACCAAACATAGAAGATAAGTGCTAGCTGTAGTTCCAGAATGAGACTCTATATGATGACTTGAACATTTGAAACTGTTAGATGTAAAAAATGCCATCAGATATCTGTGTTTACTCAAAAAGGAGCACAGACTTTGAAATTATTTCCTATTTTTTTATAGGAAGGTTACTTTTCTTTCCACAGGACTTTCTTTAAATTTAGGAAGTGTTAAATGATTGTATTACTGTTACTATGTGGAGACAGATATGCTATGCTACCAGGAAATTACATAAGCTTAAGATTTGTTTGTTGTGAAAGTGTTAGGAGCCCTAAAAAAGCACTTTGTGATTCAAGATAGCTGATATGATTTCATGGAAAAGAAAGTCATGATTCATTAACTGATTAGAGTTCTTGAAAGACTGAAGAGTTATAACACAGCCTTGCTTCCTTGCTCTCCTGAAGGATCAGTTAGCACGGCTAATATGAACCCATATTATGGCTAAGATTAAATTTTTTACAGCATGTTAACTCTTTTAATCACAATTAAATGTCATCTCTTTAAACAGCTTACGTTGGATTGATTTTGCTCTCATACACAAGTGAATGTGTACTTCTACCCAGCTGGCTCTAGGTGGCCCTGCCTGAGAAAGGGAAGTTAGACCAGATGACCTCCAGAGGTCCTTTGTAACCTCAACCATTATAAGGTTCTGGGATTCTGTTATAGAATATCCTGTTAACATGTTCTCTTCCTTAAGAATACAGATTCCCATAGTCTGGACACTTAATTACATTGTCAACCAAGTAATTTATGGGGTAAAAGCAAGTTTCTCAAAATGCTGGTTTTGTCATAGGATAGTGAGGGAACAAAGTATTTCCTTTTTAAAACTTCCAAAATATTCCTTGCATCTCATTGCATCCTTAAAGATTACAATTTTACAAAATATTTCTGATATTAGTGATATTTTCTTTACTGTTGTAACCTTCCACATTTGTCTACTAGCCTGAGCTTTGTAGTGGGTAATATGCTGTTCTTAGAATTTTCATCAGCAGTAGAGATTTCAATCTTGGCCTTATTGTTGAAAAATAAGATCATTGTTCATTCAAGTTCTGTTACTCACACATAAAATTGCACAGATGATTCAACCTCAAGTTATAATTGAAGCATTGTTTTAATGCAAAGTTTTCGTACCATGGAGCCTTTGCTGTTTTGAGAAAAGTTTGTAAATTCCCAGTATATCAAGCTCCCTTTTTTGGATATAAGGCATCTGGCCTGCTTCCCCAGCCTGAGAACATCTCCTGGTAATATCCAGTGTTCTTTCAAGTGATGTTTGATGGGTTCTTTTGATGTGAAGCTTAGGGATAATCTGAATAAAATGTTCATTGACTTTTCCAAAGGTACCATGGCTTGAAACCTCCTTTCAGCACCTCTGTCTTGGGCCTAGTGCAGGACAACATCTCTCTTTACAGCTTTTTTTGGTTTCTCTCCTAGCCCTTTAGAGGGAATACCTGGCCATTACCCAGCAGTGTCTGATAGTGACAGGGTTAGCAAGTCGCAGGTTCTTGGCCCATCTTCTTAAACATAGTTATGACTCAGCAGATGGTAATGCAATGTTGATATTTTTAAGCGTGATACATTTTAACCCTATTTAATCTCTAATTTATAAAAAAATCTCATAATTACAGAAAGTGTGAGAGATGCAGGCTAAGATGTATGTACTTTTTTTTTTTTTTTTTAACTTGACTTTAATTAGATAACTCAGAAATGAGTCCTGAGATTTCGGAAGTGATAATTTCCTGTTTCTGAAAGTGGTATTAAGTCTTCCAATGTGATGCAAATGATTTTTTTTATAATTTATTTTCCATATTCATTCACTTAGAATCCACTAATGTTAACATTTTTTACAAAATATAAAGAGTGCATTATTTACCTAATTATCCTTCAAATTATAAGCAGAACACCAGGCTTAAATATTCATAGACTAGTCATTCTGCGTGTAGTGGGTGTTAAAGCAAAAGCATGTTCTCTTTCTGTAGTTTCAGTCTTGCAGCTGACAGCCACTTATTTCAGGTCAGACCCTGGTATCTGGTATCATTAACCTTCTTTCCTAGTCCAGTCTCTTCAGTTGGCAATTTAATCTTCACCACTTACACCTTCTTTTTTTGGGGCGATCAGCTAGAACCAAGATGGATAGATATATCCATCTGTAACAGTGTTGTAGGCTGTAGTAGCTTTAGTGTTGCCTGTGCCTTTTTTCTCAAGCATTTCTTAGCATAGTCTTCTTGTTACTTTAGCCTGGAATTAATTTATTTATAGGCAGTCCTGCATGCTGAAGAGGAGGAGACTAGTTATCCAGGCATTTGAGGAAGTTAGGAAAAAAAGCATCCCTTAGTTTGGTTCAGCTGCACTCCATACAGCATTTCGTCTAGCTCTCACTTTCCACTGCCAGCCATGCTATTGTGTTTGATTCAAGCACTCAGCATTTTCATGAGAGACACTGGCCTCAAGACTGTTTGACTTGTAGCATCAGCCCAGGTTGTCTGGGATCTGGCAGAACAAGCCAGGGAAGGAAGTGGGGAGCCTATTCCAAGTATAATCACAGTTCTCTTTCCTAGTGCTTGTTATATTGATTCATTGTAAAAAGCTACCAGAAGTTTGTGATGGGGGCGAGGGGGGACTAAACAGGAAGAAATTGAGGGTCCTAAAGAAAAAACATACTAGGTTTGGTGCAAGTATCTCAGTATGCAGCTCTGCTGTAGCTGACTAGCCCTCCTGTGTACCAAACTAAAAAGACTGTTCTGTTTCTGGAATTGGCTAGTGTCTCTAGGTACCTCTGCAAATGTCTGTACGTTGCTGGTAAGTTGGCTGTGAAAACCTTCAAGAACAGATGGATACTTAGGTTTCTTCTAAGTATAGGCCAAGAGGGAAGAAATGTCATTCCTGATTGTCTCCCTCCATTCCAAAGTATGGAGTGTATTGCCTGTCTTCAGACCGAATGGTCTCCAGTAGACAACTCCTCTGTTGTAGTCTGCTTTTCTTTTTTTTCTTTTCCAGACAACAGCAACCACTGAGTTCTACAAATAATTAATTCTGTACCGTAGATCTCGCTTCAGGGTAGGAAGCCTGTAAAAATGCATGCAGAGCAATTTTTGCTGCCAGTTGACTTTCAGGGGTTGTGGTAATTATTTTTTTCTCTAACATCTTCAGAGGGTTCCTTGATCAGCTGAATGACTCCATTCCACTGCAGATAATCAAGTAAGAATTTAATATCTCAATGACTTCAGAGACTCCCAAATAACAGACTAATAACTAGACCTGTTGTCTTTGTTCCATTTCTGGCAGCAAACTAGAAGGACTGCATGAGTTACAGAGCTGCTCATAAAATGTCTAAATAAAGGCACAGTTAGATGTTAAAAGAAGAATGTAAAATTCCTTTAAAAGTATTTAAGTTCACATCCTCTTTCTTTGATGGTTGCCACACTTGAAAAAAAGAGTACCACAAAAAGAGTTGGATTTTAGGACATTTAGCACAGCAAAATGGCCTTGAGAGATTATGTAAAAACGCCAAAAGCTTGATATAATTCTTGAATGACTTGAAGAAAGCTTAAATCTCTGCCATTCTTTTTAAGCACAGCTTAGCTTGACATTTTGAACAAAACCCATATCTTAGGAGACAATCACAAACGCATTGAAAAAATGGGCAGATCATCACACTTCTCCTTATTCTGCAATTAATCTCCAAAAATAAAGTTTTGTTGAATTTTTGTAAATATCGTGCTAGAAATGTGTCAGACCCTGAAGAAGTTTGTTTGTAGAGGCAATCAATTTACTAGTGTGGTTCTGAGTAAGGAAAAGCACTGAAGGTTTCTGTGATGTTCATGCTGGAGAACAAGGCCACATTTGTACGTGTGCAGGGGGGGTTCATTCCCTACAGTGAATCACAGGAGTAGAAACCTGTTAGAAAAATGGGGATGAGGAATGTGCATGTGTGTGATGTTCTACGTTTAGCTTCGGAAAGAAAAGGAGAGTGAGGTAGACATCTAGGAAGGGCAAGCTTCATGACAGGAGATGATGAGAGTTCAGAAGAGATGTTTTTCTTTTGAGTTATTTTTATATTTTCAGTGTAGTTATGATGCTCGTACAGGGAAGAGCTCTTCCTGGCATTTTTAAGTTTTGGTACATAAGCATTCAGGATATGTGGAGAAATGCTCAGTGAAAGGGCACTTGGTATGAGAAACATCACTGTATTCACAAGACTCTTAAACCAGTAGTCTGAATGTGACTCTTATTGTAACATCCATGTGAGGACAGGGAGATGGAACTGAAGGTGTCAATTACTGATGCGTAAGTATCTGCCATAGAGGGGTTACCTGAAAACATACATGGGAAGCTACTGAAAATATATATGGGAAGAATCAGGTTAAAAAAAAACAACACTTGAGCAACAAAAGCTGGGTTTGGTCACTTTCTGCCGGTAGTGTTAGAAAATCTCAGCATGTTTCTCAGTTACTGATGCCAACACATGAAAAACCAATCTAGTGTGTGCAGCATGAGGCAGAGAGACACCAGAAAGTGTCATGCAATTGCATGGTTGGGAGAAAACAGATGCAGAGAAAATGTTTTTCCTCTTTTGTGAAAGAACTAGAGTTCCAAATTTTTCTTACCTGTGTTCCCCTGTGTTCCCTGTCTCTCAGCCACAGAGCTCAGTATGTTTGCTTTTGCTCTGGTCATCTCATAAGGAAAAGAAACAGTCTGAATACAAGAGCTGTATTTAGTATGAGACCTGAGTGAATCAAATAGATTGACTTCAGTCTTTCTGAATCACAGGAAACCATGCATTAGATGTTGAGCTCAAAAGTGCCTGTATATTGCAAAAGCCACCCAAATTTTTCTAGTACGCTATACATTTCCTTTACTTGCTTAGCACATAAAAAAAGCAGCTTAATGTCGTATACCCATTGTCTAGATCCACTCTGTTGAACTGTATTTTCTTGAGTATGTGCCAGTGCAGGTGCTGGGGGATCCTCTGGAGTATGAGATTACTTTGAGTAAAATTTTATCTTGCTGAAGTAGTCACACTCTGGCTTTCTCCTCTCCTGACCCATCTTCCTTCACATTGTTCTTTGATGGTACAACTGTCATTCTTTTCCACCCTGCGTGCATCTACATGGAAAGATGCTTACTACTGATTAAAGCAGCTTAATTTACTGCGCAGCATTCAGGGTAAGGTGTGATATTTTGGAAAGGGAAACATGATGTTTGAATATAGTATTTTATAATGTGATACTCTTGCTAGTTTCTGAACCCCTTTTGCAATTTTTTTATTAAAGTTTTTTTTTATTTTAAAATATATTTATTATATAAAAGGGGAGAGAGCGTGAATGGCTGCGTGCAAATCACACATTCTTGCTTCTGGTAGCCTTTAGTCTTTGGTCTAGGCTAGGTTTATTTTTCTTTCCCAGATACAAGGAAAGTTCACTGATCGTTCTGAGGCCTATTTGGTTCATTGAAAAAAAATACCCAAGCTAGTAAGGCAAGTGTACAACTGTATCAGAAGTGCTCAAAGCTATCTTCCACATTCTAAGGCTCCAAAAGCCTGAATGTTGACCAGAATTGTCTCAAAACTTTGTCAGACTGAAGAATTCTTCGTGGGAAAATGAGGACAAAAGTTGTTGCTTTTCCAATGTCCATTACTATTATGTTACTACTTTTAAGTCTGTTGTCCTTATGGCTGCTGGCTGATTTTTTTCCCAGGAAAGTTAAAATGCACAAAAATCAGCCAGACATGGAAAGGACATTGTTTTGCTAGCTTAAACTCTTTAAAATTAATGGAAGAGTTCATTAGGGCCAGGAGTTCACCAATAATTTGTGTAAATAGGGATATACAATACTCCTAGAACCCCTAGGGGAAAAATACTATGTACAAGCATAACAGTTTTGGTATTTCTATTTCTCTTTCAAACCAATCTATTTAAAAATGCCCTTTATAATTTTGATAGCAATAACATTACCTTTCACACAAAACAAAATAATTCTAAACCACCTGTATATTAAAAGTGACAGCTAATTTGTACCTGTTCAACAAATGAAAGCAGAGACGTGCTGAAGTATATGAAATATTGGGTAAATCCCTTTTCTCAGTGTTGAAATAATTTGGAGCTTTGCTGTCAGTGGTACATTTTCTGAGTGGGTTAAGCTCTCCCTAAGTAATTAATAACTCTTAAGCTGTCTGAATAGTTTCCCTCGAGTTGCATCATATAATGTGTCATATGAAAACAACTTGAGGCCTAATGTAACATGAAACTGTATAGTGCATCTTAATGTGATTTGAGGAAGATGAATGGGAAGGAAATTATTTCTTATTCTGAGTAACAAACAGCTGTTCTTTTATTTGAAAAGAATTTAAAATACCCATTCTAGGCAAAGATCGGTGAATTGTTATAGTTAGTTATTTCCTCTTCTCCCACTGTACTAGTCAAGTTAGGCAAAAAAACCAAACATAAAAAGTATCGTAATTTAATGTAGAAATACTGAGAATAATATGGAGATTTTTTTTGTATTTGCTGACCTGAGCTTTACCTTTTTATTCCAAATGGATCTGCATTTAAATCCCCTAGCAAACACAGACACCGAAATCTTAACCTTTTTGTGTCAACATAGTCCTTAAGTACCCACAATAGGAAAGTTGTTTAAACTAACTTCTTGAGCTCTGGTCACCAAATTATTGTAACATTGTCATGTTACAAGTGACATATACCAGGTAATGGTATATGTCAGCTGGAAAAGATATGTCTTGCCATAAACTCTAAACATCTCTCACTTCGCTCTCAGGAAATGTAAGTTGGCTCATCTTTCTCTTCTTGGAAGGTATTCAGCAAGCTGGAGGCTTCATTGATACTTGTAAATACGGAAGTTTATCATATGCTGTAGTGTATTCTCATTTGATATGGAACAATTACAGTTCATAAGATTTAAAAATAGCTGCTGCTTTTCCATTAGTGCTTTTTTTAAAAATAAAACCAAAAGGTAAATAAAGGATTGCCTTACTAAATTTGATATGGGTAACTTGATGCTGCTTTACAAAGATAGAACTAAACCTGTTTATAGCACACTGAATACAGTCAATTCATTCATAATCACTTCTTTTAGCACTAGGAGAACCAGCTAGTATCTGCATTTCAGAAATTTTCAGAACTTTTGAGGAAACAAATGAATAAGCAAATATTTTGCCAAAAATCAGTCTATACTTGATCATTACAAACAGTTGGAGATATGCACGGAACCAGTTGTGAAATTCATGCAAAATTCCTGTAACTCCTCATCTAGTAACCTCGTAATATACAGCCTATGGTGTGTCTGAGCCACAGAACCTGTTCTTAGGAAAAATTATGTCTATGTTTAATGAAGTAAAAGAAAAAGAGGACAATATAACAAAGCCTTTGCAACTCTGAGCATACTTATGCTTTGATAGAGTGGCACATAGTTGTAGCAGGAATATAAGTGTGTGTCAACATTCTGGATGCATCTGCCTGATGGTATGTAACATTAAGAGATACCTGAATGTCTGGATTTGTAACACATATATATGATCTAAAACCTTGTGTTGTTAAGGATTTTCCTGCTTGTTATTGTTGGTCTCCTCAACCTGCCAGCTTTTAGGCAGATTGTAATTTATTTATTTTACAGTGCCTCTGTAATTTACAGTACACCTCAGTCCAGCAGGCTAGGGTGGTGTAAATTCAAGCCTGTGTGTTCAGTCATGTGCTTCAATTCCTGCTATTGTTTTCAGCAGTTTCCACCAAGGCTGTGATTCACTTCTATGCACTTCAGTGTGAACACTGCTCTCCGTTCATCCACTTTCATTTATTATATACTACTGGAAACAGAGGGAGAAAATCAAACGAAATTCCACCTAAAGTACAATTTAGTCAGACTTTGCGCACCTGATTCTCAGGGTATGAGTCAAATGGCCCACTCTCAAGCACCACCTAATTCCTCATGGCACCTAAAATGAATAATTTTGGACAACAGATTTCCTCTGGCTTCTGGGCATTAGTTCCAGGGAAGCTCGGAAGCACCATGGCTTAAGCAGCCAGGCATGTAACTCCCACCCAAGTTTCATTGTAACTCAAAGATGTAGAGGTGTGCCTGAACGCTTCCTATGTTCCCAGAGGTGCCTAAGCCGTTGACTGTGCTTAAATCACATTTAGTAAGCTTGGACAGCATTGAATTAAACACAAACACAGCAGTCATGAGCACTTCCAGTGTGGAAGAGGGAGAAAGGACCTTTTCATTTATCTTAAAAAGGTTAGACCGGCCATCCAGGGCAGATGTCTGGTTTGGATGGTCCTAAGCTAAGGAAGCTCAACATGAATGGGAGAACTTGACTGATGTCCCACTGCTGAGGGTATTTCCAGGGAGAGGAAAATCTCAGACTGATGTTTTTGCTCCCAGATCTGCTTATGTCTTTTGGTCTAAGCACTTCTGTCCAAAATCACAAGCATGCACTGGTTCAGAGATCAGATGCCAAGGATACCCTTGGTTTGCTTGTCTGTTCTAACTTGTAAGTTCTTTCTTGTCATCTTTATAGAATAATTTTCACCCTTACTAATTGCTATCCATATTTCTGTAATGTTAGGGCTTTCTTGTGATCTCTCATCTCTCTTACGGCTTTGTGGCTGATACCATGATGTACTACCCTGAGTTAATGTTCTGTATATTTGTGCTTTATGCCTGTAGACTTTGAGGTTAACTTGGTACAGGTTTACTTCATCCTTATTCTCTCTCCTTTTTGTATTGTTTTTGTTTTCCCCTGTGCCATGGACAGGGTAAATATTCTGTGTGAAAGTACTTATTGAGCTTGTGAGGAAGTATCTGTTGAGCTGTGGACATGTGGAACAACGTGGTACTTCTCATTACCATTTAATGCAACTTCTTTACTGTTTTTACCCTGCATATGTTGTCTTGTTAGTTTTCTCATTAATTTTTAAGTGTTGGTAGAGGTGATCAGCAGAAGCAGTATATTAAATATTTGGAGAACTTCTGAACTTCAGATTCAGTATTCTGCAAAATTTTGTTTTGACTTTTCTTGTGTTCCAATATGAGCTTTTATGTTCTGGCTTCCCCTTTTGGCTGCCCCCAAATGTAATTATCTATTTATTAACGTACATACTTTGCCTGTTTCTGAGGAGTTTTTAATTGACATTTGTAGAGTAGAAGATACCATGGTAGGTAATACTGAAATTTTATTATGGTATATTACTGATCATCTGTACAATTCAGTGCCAGACGGATGCTTTTTATTCTATAACATTCACTTGAAGCCATTCGGGCAGCAAGAGCATAGAGGAAATTGTGTTTAATAATAGATGGTATATGATAGTTTTCAGACCATCTCATCCCTTCACTTTTTTTCCTTTTAGCACTCATCATCTGGCTGGAAGGGTTGACTGTTAAGTGTATGCTCTAAAGTATCTTTTAATGACTTTTTCATCACAAGGAATGTTGGTATACTTACACAATGAGAACCCCTCTTAGAATAAAGATAATGTTTCTGCTATATCTTTAGTATACGGTAATTGTATACCAAATTTGTGCTGTTTGTTGGCCAGACACTGGAACAAGTTTTCCAGAGGATTGTGGAATAATCTCCATTCTTGGAGACTTTTAAAACTCAACTAGACAAGATTTATAGTAACCTGATATGATTTTCAGGTTGGTCCTGCTTTGAGCAGGGTGTGAGATCCATTGACCTCCAGAGGTACCTAAGTTATTTTGTGAATCTAACTGAATTTATCCTTGGTCCTGTTTTACTTAAATCTTACCTCTTTAGCTAGCTTTGCTGAAATCAGTGTAATGCCCTTAGGAATTTATTTGACCTTGTCTGCTTTTCTTATTTCTCCTAATACAATTTTCTCTACCAGCTCAAAAGCAAGAGAAGAGCTAGAGAAGGCTAGAGTGAACTCCTGCCCGTTTCTGTAATGCTGGCCCATACACATACCTCTTGTCCTGTTTCCAAATCATTTGGTAAACAGTTAAGGAAGATAATTTAATATCACATGCGTTCACAGGCATTTTTATTTTTTTGAGAAAATTCTGAAAGAAACACTGAAAATTTTAGATGAGTGCTGTCATTCATTTAGATAGCTCTAAAAGTGTCAGGGAGGCTTACAGAAATAAAACCACAATGGTGGGGAAAAAAAAGCAGTAAGTGCTCCATATTTACTAGAATACCTACCATATACAAAAACTACTTCTGTTTGTTTTGCTGACTTATCACACCAATCATGGTTTCCCCTCCTTTCATTTGATGAAGTCTTCTGGTCATTTACCTTCCACAGTTGTTTGCCCTTTGCCCATTAGTGTAAACTCCCCCGTGTCTCCAAATGTGGGACTTAGCTGGGAAAGTTAATTGATTTTGGAGAGCTAATCAGATGCTCCCAAAGCCAGGGGAGAGATACACTGTCTAGGTTACAGCTGCAAACATGAGATACCGTTTCCTTAACTTGTCTGAGATGCTATAAACCACAGGGCTGATCCCATGTCCGGATAGTTTACTTTTCTGCAGAAATGCACTCATATATTACTGATGACTAATTAAAGTATTTTCTTTATAGATCATAAAACATATTATTCATGCTGTAATTAAAATACAGAGTAATATGAAATCTAGATCAAAGTCCTGCAAAGCCTACTCACTTTTGCCTTGTCTTTTGACATTGAAACATATATAGCTGTACACAGAGCATATTGGTCCACTAACAATGTGGGAGAGCAGCCAATTTGGTCCTGGGATAAAACAGGAATCAGCTGTGGGAAATAAGCCAAAGAAGTGTGATTCCCACATAAGGGACTTAAATAGGTGTTAGTCTACAAAGAAGCTCTTTGGCAGGATTTAGAACAGTCTTCTCTACAGAGAAAGCATTTTTCCTGAGATCCTCAGTTAACAAAAGTGCACCAATTTCCAGGAGAGTTATGGGGTTATTGTCTTGTCAGCTGGTGCTTGCCTCTTTTCCTTCTTTTTTTTAGTCTTTTTTTTTTCTCCTTTTTTTTTTTTCCTAATAAAGGCTTTATAGCACATTACTGTGTAATTATAATCCCATTGTAGTTTTTTAGAACCAAACCATTTATTTCACATGATCGTGGGAAGAAAAATGGAGGGTGCTTTTTTTCTGCATGAAGCCCTCAGATTTCCTCTGCTCTGATCCAGGGAATACCTTTTGCAATGTGGCTAGTTGGGCAGTCCTGACAGTTTTCAGTAAACAGCAATGTTAACACTTTAGCTACTCATGTGTTGTGTAGTGCTTGCATCTGTGGTTTTCATTTATCTCATCTCTGTCTTAGAAAAGAAATAATGTGAAATACAGGAGCTTCAAAAGAAAAAAGTTGATTGCACCATCCTAATTTGTTTAGTACAGAATTAATGTATATCTAATGATTTCCAAAGTCTGTAGAGTTGAGTTACAGACTAATTTCACTTCTGAAATATGAACTTTTCAAATATCTTGTAGAAGTGGCATTGTACTGCATTCTGTGATATAGGTAGCAAGTCAGACTTGTTTTAGAGGCATTGACATATCTCAGGTAAGAAAGAAATAATGGAATCCAACAAGAACAAGTAATTCATTCAGAAAAGCATTCCTTATATTCTGTCGTCTGCTCAAGTCCAGCTGTCCTGATACTCCAGATGTCGGAGTGGGGGTCACTTAATCAAACCTCCTGCTGAAAGCAGGACCAAGTTGGAAGTTAGGTCAGGTTATTAGTAGCCTGGTGCAACTGTGTTTTGAAAGTCTCCAAGGATGAGGATTATTCCACAAATCCTCTGGGAAACTTCTTCCAGTATCCCAAGAAATAAATTGGGAAAAGCAGTATTTTAAAATATGTTTGTGTGGCATTCACATTGCAGCAGTTCTTTTAAGATGCCTATTTATAGTAATCACAGATGTTAAAAAAGTTAGAACAAAAAATTCATCAGTGAAATCTGCAGCCATTTATTCTTATAGACAGACGGAATTGTACTTCTGAGAAGAGGCGCTTTTGAATGCTGAAGCCCCTTAATTTGTATGAATGTGAATGAGCATTTGGCTCCTTGTTTTCTCCAGGTATTATTTCTGCACATTCATTTTAAGCGGTGTTTGTGTGTATAAGAATTACAAGAAATCTTTTTTTCCCTCCCTCCCCTTGTAGGCAAGTATTTCCAAATGGGCTTCCTGAAGAATACTCTCTAGTTGCTACGTTCCGTGTACGGCGAAATACCAAGAAGGAGCGTTGGTATATATGGCAAGTTTTAAATCAGTATGACACGCCTGAGGTTAGAGTCATCTTTGATTTATTTTTTTCATTAAGTTTATTTTTTGTTCCCAAGTAAAATGGCACATATAACTTAGAAACTTGGATGTTTCACCATTGGGTTTAGCTACAGTTTGTATAGAACAGACAGACTACCCTGAAATAATTGAGCATTTATTACAGGAATGGCAAACACGTAACAAAATGCATCAAGACTGCAAACTAAGGATAATACACATGCTATGATTTATAGCTGATATATATTTACAAAGTTAAATAGTAGAATGCTTCAAAACATAGTTCTTGCCCAGTCTATATAGTTGGAAGTATTTTTATTATACACAGTTTATATATGTGTTTGAATCTTATACTCGTAACTTTTAAATGGCCACTTATTCTCTTTTCTTTTCAGATCTCTGTCCTTCTGGATGGCACAAAAAAGGTTGTGGAGTATATGACCAAATCTGCTCAGGGAAATATACTGCATTACACCTTTAAGAGTCGAGAAATTTATCCATTGTTTGATCGACAGTGGCATAAACTTGGTATTAGCGTGCAGTCAGGGATCATTTCCCTCTATTTGGATTGTAATTTAATTGAGAGAAAGCAGACTGATGAAAAATTCACCATTGACTTGCAGGGAAGGACTCTGATTGCTTCTCGTGCTGCAGATGATAAGCCTGTAGATGTGAGTAGTGAAAGGAAAACTAGATAACTTGATATCATGTTTTAGTCATGCTTCTGTTAACACAATCATAAAGAATTATGTAGATAAAAGATTCAAAATTAGCTTTTAATTTTTGAGTGTGTATTCTTGATTTGAAGTCCTTAAGTCTTATTCTTTAAGCAATATTCAGTGTTGTAGCATCTGCTAAGGCAAATCTTCTGTTACCAAAGTAACTAAAAAACTCAGTCCTGGTTTCAGGAGTCTGTGTTTCTGTATTTGCTTCGGAGTAAGAGCCACGTAGTTACTGTAGACATACCATTACTACCTTTAGAGATAATTTTCGTGGTAATTCTTTTTCTTTCAATTTTTATGAGATTATTTAGAAGTCTGTTTCAGTCATCTGTTAGACTTGCTTTCTCTTTGGTAAAGGGGAGACACAAAAATATTAAAGATTACCTCTCTATCAAGATTGTATCACATTACAGGGTAATTCAGCTATGCAGAAATAGGGGCACATTGTTCATAGTTGTCTGTCCCTCCTCGTAATGAGAGGGATTTAGGAAGTGGCTGGAGGCATGTTTCTTGCAGCCATTAGTACAAGAATTACCTAAGGCAACCCCATAATATTCTGGGTGGTGGTATGTCCCAGAGATGCTCTCCTCTGTTTTCTTGTGCAGAGAGCTCACAGCAATTAATTTGAAAGCTCCAGGAAATGTCAGTTTGTTTTAAGTATGCTAACATCCAGTTACCACGTTGAAAGCATCTGGCTCAGAGTTTATAGTGACCATCTGAAAGTTTCAGCTGTATTATGCACACTGTAGAGTTCCAGATGAAAATTGCACTTTGTAACTGCAAGCTAGCATTATGGGAGAAATCAGTTCTGTGAGGCATGGAACATTTTGGCCTGGACTCAGAGCTCTTATTTCATGGGCCCAAGCTTAAGCTTTATTTTATTTTCTAAGATCAGTTCAACTTTATTTGAAATGCATGTACCATCTCCTCCTTTCCAAGTAGCATGTAGGAGGAGGAGCAGATTTTTTTCTACCTTGTGGTGGTTGCATGGCAAGGGCGGGATGATTCTGGGTGGAAGCTGTCCATTGGGAATTCCATGTTTGCAGGAACACATTATGGGTACGAAGCTGATGAAGGCTTCTGTACTAAGTCACTCTTCTCAAAACTGAGTGCAATGGACACAAACAAAGGACGCAAACCAGTTGCAGAAAGAGGCATAGGAGGCCAAGATTATCTAGTTAAAATTAGATGCCGTTCATCTTCCCAGTCCACCCCAAATCTCTGAAACAGAAGCTTTATGTACAGAATTTGTGATTTTTGCTTATCAGGTGATTTAGTGATAAGGTCCAGGCAAAGGTGTTGTCCAAAGTGATAGAAGATGGACATGAGATAGAGCTTATCAAACCTTTACTCTAGTTCACTAAAGGAGAAAATTACCTTCCTGAGAAGGCTTGCAGAGGATGTCTAAAGGGCTCAAATGCCTGTATAGCATAGCAAGAGCAGTACAGAGGGATGCAACTTAATGAAGATAAATTAAATCTAAAATGTGATTTACATCAAAGTAACGGACTGTATAATTTGTCCTTAAGTGAGGAGGTGTGTACTTTTTATGGATTTGTCTCTTTTACTTCATTTCAGAAATTTGCAGTATTTCAGAGAGAAGGTTTACTATGCCAAGAGAAGAAAATGCATACTGTAACTCATGATTTTTACATCTCATATTAATCTGTTTTGTATCTCTTAATAGATTGAACTTCACCACTTAACAGTCTATTGTAATCCAAAATTTGCAGCAGAAGATACGTGTTGTGAAATATCTGCAGACCTGGTAAGTTAAAATGCAAATATTTATACAAAGGAATTGCTTCGTTGTTCCTTACTAAAGAGTTGTAAAGAAATTTCAATAGAAGTGTTACATTAATTACCTTTTAGAAATTAATCCTGTATCTGGAATAACGGTGTGTTGTTTCTTGCTGCCTAACTAAATGGCACAGTGGAACTTCAGTAAAAGGCACTAGGTGCTGCTAGGGCTTTTTAATTGAATTTCTTAACATTGATTGATACGTAATTAATAACTGAGGAAGTCTCAGAGAATAGGAAACAAATCACTGTGATGACCTGAGGATGGCTTCAAATAACAGAGGCCATTTCAATAACAGTTGCATCTAGTGAGGCATTACAGATGATAAACAAAGCCCATGAAAGAGCCTCCATGACTGTGGAAAGGAAGAAAAATATGAAGGTGTGGAGGGTGTGTCACTTATTTCAGTACTCTAATGTGGAGAAATGGGTGGTTTGTAATTGACAAATACTTTCTTCTCTATAACACACATGCTGAGATGTATATATTGTTTAACATAAAGAAAAACATATTGATTTATTTTGAAGGGTTCACTTTTCCCTTTTGTTTTGATTGATAGGCAGAATCAGTGTAAATTGGGAGGCACTAGAACTACAGAAATGCTTGAAGTTGCAGATGTAATTGTTCTTCTGAATCAAGTCCATTTAGAGGAAAAAACCCCAAACAAACTAACAAACACATCTTCCAAAAGAAAATATGTTGAAATATTGGTCTGCTCATTATGAATAGCCTGTAAGAGCAGGCTCCTCTGAGATAGTAAGCAGTACCATCACCACCCAGCCTGCAGTCAGCAAAAAACCACAAACAGAGCATGCAGAAGGACTAATTGATTCCATCTACAAAGAGATGGGAGAAAAAGGGCACCAGCAATGGAAGTATAAAGCTGCCCAAGAACAGAGGGGCAGAAGGCTTTGTGGGAACTGACAGCTGATAGATGCTCAGAAGCATGGAAGAGGCTGGCTCTAATTTATCAAGAGAAATTTGGCTTGAAAGAATACTTTATTGTTCATATATATTTCAAATTATATTCCTTATTCTAAGTGCAAGGTTTCTCTTGTATGTATAACCTCATGGATAGGTGAAATGATGGATTTTGTTCTGTAGGTCCTGCTTTATGCATCAGAATACAATTTATTTAGCAGTTATGACAAAATATCAAAAACTAAAACCAAAACCAAGCCCTTACTATATATGAACACAAAAAGGTTGATAAGTTTTGTTAATAGCATTTAAAACATTCATTCAGCTGTGTCGCTAAGAGCACCATTGGCTTCATTTGTATGTCTTCTGTTGAAGATGTAAAAAATGCTGGGCTAGTTGTTAATGACTTTCATATTGAAACTACCATTACATTTTCTGATTTATTTTCTCATGACTTCATTACCAGTTGTAAGGGCTACATTTTCAGTAATTTAAAGGAAAGAATTTATCCTTGAATACAAATTTCTACATTAAGATGTAAATCCTATTGGAATTTCTTTGACAGAAGGTTCACAGCAGACCTCATTACATCTTGTGAGCTTTTGGAGTTTATCAGGTTCTGTTGACTTGTCCTGTAGTATATCATCAGGCTGGCTCAGCTCTTACGAGTTACAGACAGGTGCATATTGGCTTCAGGGCTTTTTGTTTGTTTCCAAACTGTTCATGCCTGAAGTATCTCATTATGAAAAAATTACAGAATTTTCCCTCACACTCACTCTGCCATTTTACTTTTTGGGGTAGGAGGTGGAGGATGGGATGAGACTGAGATGTACGGTCTGATTTTTTTCTCCATGGGGATATTCTGCTTCACTACTTCGAATTTTGGGAGACTTTATTTTCCCAGAGACTGCCCAGGCTCTTTTGGAAGAAAGAAGTATGATAGTCAGGTTAGTTTTACCTGGCATTGATTTTAGTTCAGAAGAATCATCATGTCTAGACTTTATTTTACTACAGCTTTTTCCTCTGTTTGGCAGTGGTTGTGGCTTCTCTGTAATATGGTGTGTACAGGAGTGTTAAACCAGAAAGTAACTTAAAAATAGAGCTCAGGTGGTACTTCTCTATTAACCAAAGTGCGCAAAAAAATCAGAAAAATCGTCTTTTTGTTTTAGTGCTCACATGAGGAGAGACTTCTTGCTACGACTTCATCACCAGTGACTGTTCATGCCAGCAAAATATACACGCTTCCAGGAATACAGCAGGAATCGAGAGAGAGATGCCACTGCTTTCCAAATAAAGTAAGAGGAAATATTTATTTCCAAATAAAGTTTTCCTATTGCTTTTTAGTGCATCAAGCTGTTTAATCCTGATAGGTATTAAAAAAAATGTTTGTTTTGATTTTGTAGCTATGAAAAATACCTTACTGGGTTGTAGGGTTGTAATGTACTTATGCTGTATTTCCCCGATAAGAAACAGTACATTGTGGATTTAGTTAATGTCTGTAAGGTTTACTTGTATGAATACACCCCCAAAAAAAGATCCATGGTAAAAATTAGAATTATATTCAGGCACTATATTTAGTGTAAATGTTTTTACTTCAGAATAAATTATTTTCTACGCAATGTTATTTTTAAGATCCTTCTCCTGAGATATGTTTATTCTGAGTCGTTTGCTTTGTTAAGCTTTTGTGATAAAGACAAGGAAACCAAACCAAATTTTGGATCTGCTGCTTTGTTGATTTTTTTATTTCTTTTCAAATCAGGGAGAAGCAGGATTGCCAGGAGTAGCTGGTTTGCCAGGCCACAGAGGAGATAAAGGTGAAAAGGTAAAATACCAGTTGAAGTCTCTCTTTCAAGTCTTTATCTTTCTTAAATAGAAACTATGGATTTTGTTACTCCGTAAAAGAATATCCCTGTACACAGGTTAAATTCTGTATCAGTCAGTCTCTGATTTTGCATATGGGCTTCCTGCTGGGCAGCCTACAGCTAGTCTCACTTTGGGGTCCCCTCATCGACCCCATAGAACACAGTATACCTGCCTGGGAAGCACACATCTACCCGACTCTGTTAGCATGTCCTGTTGTCTTTTCCCCTTTTCAAAACCAGAGAAGTCGTGTATGTCGTCTGTGATAAGGATTTTCCCATATTATGTGCGGATCTCACTGCTGCTGGACAGAATCCTGTGTGATGGATTTATACTTGCAGTCATTAATAGGAGGATTTGAATTCAGTCATATGACCTCAGCGCTGTATATTCTTTGACACGACTCTTTAACTGAACTTTCTTACTTGTGAAGAGAGAGCGACCTGTCTTTTAAACTTAGATAGGAGAAGTTAAACCAGTGATACCCAGCCCAGGCCACATGAAGTCTGTGCCCTAGCACTGCCAGGTCAGCACCCAGCCAGGGGCTTCTACTGGATGATACTTCCTGGGCTATACACTCCCTGCTTCTCCCTCAGTGCCTGGGAAACTGTGGAGTAGTGCCACCTTTGGGATGAGTTTTCTTTCTCACTCTTGGCAAACTCTCTGAACTGAATTTGTTGTATTCATCAACTAAAAGTTCCTAATGATTTTTTTGCCCCGTGTCTGAATACTTCTATCACCATTTTATAACAATGAGAACTGTTTGCCTGTCTGCATAGCTGATTTTTTTAGATTTTAGCTGACATAATTCCTTACAGGGACTGCCTCTGACATTAATCATTCAGATGACAGATCTCATATAAAGGATGAATTCTCTACATCACCTCTCTCACCTTCCACTTTATCACTTACAGAAACCTTGCCAGTACGCTGTCTGCTGGGAGCAACTCTCTACAGAGTGCACTGTTGCTTCTTTCTTGATAATACGAGATGTTTCTTTTGCCTGTACATTGCGGATGCTAGTTATGGCACACATAACTATGCAGCGATGAAAACTGGGAAAGCTAACTTACTTAATCAAATCTCACAAAACCCAAACTGATGTAGATCACTCATCTGATCTAATACATCCCCATTGTAGGCAAGAGCAATGTTGTAATGCAGTACTCTAGCAGTGTGTGCTCTAGGCCGTGTTAATGTGATTCTTTCTGTTTATTAAGTGCATTTGTAAAGCCCCCGACCCTCCGCGCCCCACTTTTACGGCGGCAG
>JANHGB010049554.1:0-57829 GCA_026283785.1 Coracopsis vasa
CTGCAGCACTGCACCTTGGGCTGGGAGACATGAAGAAGCCCGCTGTCACCCTCGCTGTGGCTGGCACGCATCCGTGGGTCGTGCCACGGCAAAGCTGTCTGTCTGCCTGCCACCAGAATTCATGTCACTTATATATTCCTCTGCAACAAACAGGGATTTAGGTCCTCAAGTGAGAGGAGAAGGAGAGCTGGCTGAAGACCTGGATGAATCAGTTTATTTAGTGTTTATGGATTGCCTGACAGGTGGTAAAGAGCTGATGTTATCGTTTCTAGTTGTCGGTGTATATGCATATTTAACATTTTCTATGAATGATTTATTTTGTATCGACAAAATGATCGTGTTTGTAGCTAGGCACATGATGATTTTTCCTGCAGCCTTTGCTCTCAGTGCTTGAAATCCACTTGAAATTACATTTCTAGCAAGTGAGATAGAGTTCATCATTTAAAAAGAGCTGAGATAAGCAGATTGTTAAAATAGTGGTAAAGGACCAGATTTGAGTACAGTGGTAAGCTTTTGAGTATCTCCTCTGAGGGTTTAAATCTGACTTTAAAAGCAAAGAGGCCTGTTTAACTTCCTAGAAGAATGTCATCAGGTGGTTATTAAACAGCATACTGAAAAGTGTTAAAGCTAATCAGATTAAATATCTTCCTCCTGAAGCCAGAAGGCATCTGTTCTTTCAAGACATCTGAGTTGTGTGATCACCCAATAAACAAAAATTGCTAGAGCATGAAATTAATGCAAAGAATAATACCAAAGGGCTGAACAACAGAGAAACTGGAGCACACTCTGCTGACATCATTAGCAGTGATTGGTGTCTTCACTCACGTATCTTTTGTCCTTTCCTAATTGTCCTCTGCATATGCTATTTCTCTGCCTGGAGGTGAGTCCTTAAAACAGAATTATTTGGTTGTTCATAAATTCATTTTTCCTTCTAGTGAATATGAGGAGGAGTAAAAAGATTTCCTGCTCTTGGGAAAATTGCAGATTGGAAACAATAATTTTCCCCTCAGTACTCATAGTACTACTGTTTCTCTTAAAATAATTTTCAATACAATAGGAATGGTCTCAGTGCCCTTCAGAATTTGGGGGAGTTGAATGGGGACAGTCAGAGGCCTGTTGTAGCCCACACAGGCAAATGCAATTCCCAAGGGTCACATTTATGGGCAGTTACATGAAGCCATGCTCTCACTGTCAATGTTTCTATTGTAATGAGTAATTGAACCTATTTCTGAGTCTCCTCTGTGCTTGTTATTGTTTTGTTTTCTTATTAGTTTTGAGATTAGATAGATCTGACTCTCAGCTTCCTATTTTTGAAGAGCTGACCATGCATAGCATTTTTATATCGAGGATGAAGGAGCTGCCAGCTCTCCTCGCAAGATCTTTGAGTCAGGAGGATGGCGAAGCAGTTATGTTTGATTGTTCTGTTGCTGATCGCTGGGCCAACGTATTTTATTTCTATTTTGTCTTTTGTAACTCACAGAAGGAATCCATAGAATAGAAATGACAAATAAATGTGAAGAGAATTTTAGGTATTAAATGTTTGAAGCAGGTTTTTACTCTGTAAAATATAACCATGTGTGTTTTCAGCTCTATGTAAAGCATTGTGAACAAGTATGAAGTTTTCTTTTACATCTGAAAAAATGCTGTATGATTTTTCTCTTTGCCCCACACTCTCCAGTCCTCTTCAGGCAAAATGTTTTCTCTGATAGCAAAAACATAAGCATCAAAGACCATTAGCACAATTAAAAGAATACTATGGGCCTCTGAAGGGATCCTGGGACACCATTTAATGCACTTCAGTATTTTTACTCTCTGAGTTTCCCTAACTGGCCTCAACCTAAAGTTAAGGGCTATTCAAGTTAAAGATGCTACTTGTGTGAGGTTCTAGTCTTTGCTGAACAAATAAAACAGATATTCTCAAATTATTTCAGCATAGATTGTGACTGCTGCCCAAACATGCTTTTTTGTTTCATCTAGAGGTATCAGGATGTTGTGTGTCAGCCCTTGAAGGTGATTCCTCAACAGAGTTTGACTTTTATGTACCAGGCTGTTTTCCCCATGTGGTAAAACAGAGCTACCATCTGATGCTGGGTTCACTTACAGGCATCTGTTCTTCCTTTTGTTTTCCTTTCACTTCTACATATATTTGCTTGGTATTACCTGAGGAGGAACATATATTTGCTCCGTGGGTTTTCAAAGTGCACAAGCTGTATGCATATATAAAGTAGTAAATTTAGCTTGTCCAAGCTGACAAATGTTTTGGGGGTTTTTTGTATCTTGTGTTTTTGTGTGATTTGGCTGTCAAACAAGAAAATTGCACAATAGGAATAGTTCCTTCAAGTTCCAATAAAGGTGTTTTTGAAGTATCTCAATGTCTGTCAGAACAGATTAGATCCTGGTCTGACCTTGTGAACTAAATGAGCCAGGTAGCCCCTCATTTTGTTTAGAGCTTAATACCACCAGCAAACCCCAAATCAGTCTGTCTTATTTGGCACTATGACTGTGAATTGTCAGGAGCAATGGAGAAATGATCCCTGCTGTCAGGGAGTGTTGGTTGGTGCAGAGGCAGGTTTAGGGATCTCTCCTTTCGAAGTGAGTAATAAGAGAAATGAATTTATGTGGGTTTTATACAGAATGTGATCCCAAAAGGTCTAATGGGTGCTCCTGCTATTGGCCTTTCAGCCCTGTAGACTGCAGCAAACAACTGAGGCAAAGGCCTAGGTATAGTTGAAGAATTTAGGATTTTAGCTCTGGAGAAGTTCTGTTTATCCAAAGTATGGACTAATGGCAACTTCTTGGAATTGTGTTTGCTAAGGAAAACTAAAATTCTGCATGGGCATTGTTATCTCAAATAATAAACTCTTGTGAAACATAAGAAAAGAGGGATAAATACTTCCTGTTGTAGATATACATGATATATAAGGTATATAAAATAACTCTTGCCAAAACTGAATGGAAGACTCCTGGTGACTTCAGTATTCATTGGATCAAGTCTGGAGATCTGTTGCCTGATTCTATTTAGTCTGATATTGTTGCTGCACAAGCACACACACACACACACACACACATACACACGCACACTCTGCCATGGATAGCTTTAGGAAAGTATTGTCAGATGGTGAATGCAGATCAGATGCGTATACCCTTTTACTAAAGCTTTTTCTGGGAAGGATTTGGCCATTGCTTAGCACTGACTTTCTCCTCTTGCAGGTGGAAGGTGAGGGGAAAACCCCCTTACACATCAATCTTGGTTTTGCCTCAGGTCAACCAGTTCTTATTAGATGTGAGCAGTTGTCTTCATCGCAGCTAATTTCTCTGCAGGATTGATTAAGTATTCTTTTAATTGCTGGTGGGAAGCAAGAGAGCTCCTTAGTCCTATATGAAATTACACGAACAAGGATATTGATTCCAACCCATGTATGTCTGTGATTCCCAGCAGTCCTTCAGTATTATAAGACTTAGAGCAGCCATTGGAAAACCTATGTTGGTTTTGAACACACAACGGTTTTGTCATGCTTTGCCTTTTAAGCCCAGAGGAGGGGCATTGGCACAGAGCGCATTGGTTTTAAATATCTCAGTGGTGGGGATATCTGCCAGAAAAGTTCAGTGTCTGAACATGGATTTGTTCAAGTTATCATTCAACCTTTGTGCCAACATTTTTTAGTGTGTTTCAGATGCACTGACTGTGAGTATCTTCAGATGTAGGGGATTAAATTCCACATTTTCAGGCTGATGCTCTGCAAGGGAGTGGCTAAGGCCAGAGATTTGCTGTAGGATAAGCACCTTATATTCACAATGCCATCTGGTCAGCCTCTTTCAGAGGCTTTCAGCATTATCAGAGAAATCAGGTCACTATGTGCCTGTGAGAGATCCTGAACTGAACATGACTTGTCTGTCTCCTTCAGCTTGACACTATCACAAAAATCTCTGTAGTCACAAGAAGCTGTCATTCCAAGCCCTGTTTCTGTCAGAAACTCAAACTGCATCCAGGATGCTAGTTCAAGAGTTGATTAGTCCCAGCTGGCAGTACAGCACAGATACTCACAGGTGATGATTTAAACCTTATATAGGAGGCATTCAAAAGTTCAGTGCACACAAAAATGCTCATTCAGTGGATGGTTGTGATTAACTGCCCACTAGGCACTTGTACAATCTCTTAACTGTATTAATGTGCACATGCATTTCTGGTAAGTGTAGTGCAGTCAAAGCAACTTATAGATCCTGGGTAATAGGATCTCCAAGTCCAAAAGATAAACAGCAGCAGCGTTTCCCTCATTTGACTGGCAAGATGGCACTTTAGCGCTTAAGTCAGTGAAGAAAAGTGGTTTTCTGCTGGGTTCTGTGATTGTTGTTTGGTCATCAGCAATGATCCTAACCTCAGGGGGTAAAAAGACATTCTTGAGGTACTGTTCAGTTAGACTGTAGCCCATACAGTTTGCCTGGTCCATGAAAATCGAATCTCTCTATCATGCTCTTAAAATCAGCTCCCAAAACTGAAGTGCACCAGAAAATGCTGTCTTTGCAAAGTGAGTTCTAAAGACAAGATTTTGTGTTTGCAGTGTTGCAGAGCCCTGTCACACAGTCAGTGCCAGCTGTGTGGTTTTACACACCGCTTTGCACCAGCAAGGCTAAAATCTATTTCCATCCTGGAATTTTCCCCAAGAGGTCAGTATGCCTGGGAAGAAAGATGTTGTCGTTCAAAAAGAAGTGTGAAGAAAAAGAGATAGCATTCACAAATGTTATCAGAGAAGCAGGGAGATGGTTGAAAACAAGATTCTGAATGAGATGAGATAATGCAGCAGTGTTCGCAAGTCCCTCTTTAAAGTGTTCTTTTCAACTCACTGGCTTTCCAGTTGTTAACTTTTCATTATTTGGGAAACAATAAACGATGGCAATTGTCACTTGGCTCTTATCTTGAAGTTGTTTGAATGTACCGAGGTTAAACAATTCATCATTATCCTTTGACTTAGTTAAATATCTACCAGTATTGCTGCTTTCTTCTGCAAAAATCTTCAGGTGAGTGGCTGATGAAAACAGAGATTAAAAAGAAATCTGAGCTGAAGTTATGTCTAGCAAAGCACTATGTGCATGGTTGGCCTTAACCTCATAAGCTCCACCTTCGATGTTCTCTGAAAAGAAGTCCCCTAGATTTCCATCAATTTAAGTCAAGACTCAAGAGATTTTAAAACAGATCCTTAAGTCTGAGAAGGGAAATCGATCTGCTCTTTGTGATGTTACTATAAATGTGCTTTGCACCTTTTCCTGTGTATTGAAAAAAAAATTCTCTCTGCTTCCTTCCCCAACTTTCTTTCCATGCTTTCTTCTGTTCCTACACGTTTTTACAGATTTTGATGTCAAGCCTTCCTTAATGGCTGTTCTCACTGACTAGAAAAGTCATCTTTTGTCTCAGGCATGATGGTCCTCCACCCATTCTTTGTCAGATCTGTGTGAGATCTCATCTCAGAGATATTATTCTGCTGTCTAAATTTCCTCAAGTTGTTCTCCTTGTGCTGAACTACTTTCACTCCATGAATTTCTGTTCATGAGACTGACTGGAGAGCATGTGGCATAAAATAGTGCTGCATTGCATTTGTTGGATCCATATATAATTTTTATACCAAGGACAGTTTCAGTTACAAGATTTGAGCATCTCTGTTTCAAGGCACCATCTAATCATGTTAAAGTCACAGTATGAGTAGGGATTTTTCTGTCACTTCATTTGTGTTTCAGCCTTCGCTGCAATAATTTTGGATCATGTAATCTCAGTTACCAGATGTGGAAGTCTGTTCCCACATAATTTTATTAATTTCTCAAATTAAAATTTATTGTTGAAATTCTTCTTACATAGTTCTATTGATTTGCTTTATTATCATAAAAAAACCCAACCCAAATAAGCACAGTACTTGAAGGTGTGGGAGGAAATGGTAAGAGCACAGGTAGACATAGGAGTCATAGCCAGAGCTGGTAGGCATGAAGAGCTGACATCTGGTCTCTAGCGAGGTTAAACTATTTATTTTGAGAACCAACATATGTACAAGACTATTGGCTGCAGAATTCTCTCCAGGCAAAAGCTAGACAGCTGCTAGAAAAGTGTATGTGGGAATAGAGAGAGTCCCACATATTTTTGAGGTAAAGTAAATTGCCTCAAAGTGGAGTATTTAGGCCTTTTGTTATAACTAGAAAATTTGCTGAAATACATCTTGCTTTCTAGGTTAAGGATAAGCACTACTTTCGTCTAAGGCTGCCTAAATGCTCAGGTTTCTCTCTGTTACAGCAATCAAAGGCTGAGGTATGCTGTGGGCTGGTTGGACCTCCCAGATCCTAACAAGGTAAGTACCTTGGTACTTAATCCAATTTGAGAGTTACTGAGTTCTGGCATTCCCTTCTGAGAACGTTAAGGCTCACATCTGCATTCCAAAGAGGCGTCATAGGAAGACCCATCTGCAGCCAGGGTGTCACACATATAACTGAGTAAAATCCAGGTAATTCACTGCACCAGCCCCTGTGGCTGAAGTGCTGGCGTGGTCTAGAGCAGATTTCTAGCAAGAATTCATCTAATGACATTCATGCCATTCCTGTATTGAACAGCTGAGTCTGGTTATACATGGCAGTGAAAGGAGCATGTTTATTTTTCATACATTCCCTGGTTCAACAGATCATATTACTCCCATGTAAGCAGGGCATCTTTACAGTGATGTCCATGGTACGCATGTCAGCCAGAAGATTTATGGGAAGAACACAGGCATTTCTTTGCTCTGCCTTGACAAGTCTTGTTATTTTTCTCAGACACACCAAGTAAACTGTAAAATCTTGATTCATTTGTTATTCACAACCCACCTCTGAGTTATATGTACAACTTTTACAGGCAAAACAATGAACAGTACTAGCTCTTCCATAAATAACTTAGACTGTCTGTTGTTAAATGTCATACTTCCTATCTGTGTCATGCTCTGTGGCACCACATCTATCAGAGATTGTGCTGCTGGAGTGAATGTAGGCCACCTAAATATACCTGGATATTCTAGGGATTATTTGTTCTTTTTCTCTCCCTGTCAAAACAAAATGAGGAGAGTGATATGTAGCTTCCAAAGAGGCAAAGTTACTGAATCATAAACGGATTTTGCAGCGGCCTTTAAAAGCCTCTAAGCTAGTAAAATGGCATAGCAGGAACCTTAATTACCTAGCAACTGTGGCAAATGTTCTCCTTTCTCCAGTTACTTACAGCACCTTCTTTGCAAATGGTATAAAATGCTCTTGGCAGACTACAACCTGGATGAGCTGTACCTGAGATGAAACAATGGGAGCGTTACTTCTTTTTCCTAGGTGTTCCTAAACCTTCTCTGCTGCCACCCAGAGTCAAGGACAATAACTCCTGATGAATCATGCAGGCAAGTGCCCCGAGGTGTTTGTTTTGCAGGCTATAGTTTCTGAGGGCATGTCAGCACTGTCTCTTTACCTATATGGAAAAAAAACTCACTACAGTTTGGTGGGAAACACTTTGACATCCGATTGAAAGTCACCGTGGAAATGCTAAAATTGCTAGTTGCTCGGTGTCTGTTCTCTGTTTTCCTCCCATTGTCATTTCTTAACTCCTTTGCAGATAAGAACATCACAGCTGTGGTTCTCTCATGATAGTGTTGTACAAAGCTGTAGTATGCCATTAAATATATTGTGGTATGTGAAATAACAGGACTGTCTGACCTCACAGGATGGTGTTATTCATTTTTTAAGATCACTTTGTCTAAAGGAGCCCTGGGTACATCCTGTTCCTAGACCATTATCTTATGGTGTTTGCTCTGCTACTTGTGTAACTTTTATTGGTTTCTGATGTGGCGCAGTGAGTCATTTCTCAGAGTTTGTGCCAAGCAGAAACACTATCAGAGGTCCAGTAAACTGGGGTCCACGGAGAATTAAAATTGTTTTTTATTTAGATATATATGTGGAGTTTGGCCTTTAAAAATACTCCCCCAGCAAGAGAAGATTCTGGTCTGACTCATCTATATAAGACCACTTAAGAAGTTAGGGACAGGAAAATCTGACATTATTCTGTGCCCTATGAAATATTGACCATACATACCTCCATAATTTGGTCTCTGTCTGTGCATGCTTAAACAATGAAGTGAGTATTTCCTCCTTCAAGGTTTGTCATGTAACCTTACAATAACACTTCACTAGCAGTTACTGGAACAAGACTGATGACTTCCTTCTAGCTTTTCACGGCAGTGGGAGTGAACACAAGTGGTTTTAGTGCAGGTAGACTCAGTTTTGCTTCATTTTCTTTAAAAACCTCTCACCTTCAGATTTGGTCGTGGTTTTAAAGTTCATTTTCACAGGTATGAGATTCTGTATGGATATGATTGTATCCCGCTCTTTTAGAAAGTCTTTCCATCCATTTAGAAGAGAAGCTTCTTGCTATACTTATTGCTTTGTACGTCAAGTGTATATGGGGTACACATATGGCACAGCCCAGCTGTGGTTAGAGCTGTGTTAAACTCAGGGTTGTTAGGGTGTCTGTCTTACCTGTGCTGTATGTTGCAGACCCACCCTGCTCGCCTGCCTTTGTTTTCAAAGCTAAATAAGAAGTTTCCTATCACATTCAAATTTGCAAAAATAAGGAGAGTTTTAACTCAGAAGCAGGCATAAAATCTTAAGACTGTACATAGTTAACATAAAGCAAAGCAGAGCAGTGGAAAATAATTTAGTCTCTGTTATCTCTCTAATTTTGTTTTTCTTTCTATTCTTAATTCTTAAATTGCAAATACATGTAACCATCTGAAAGCTGATTGAAATGCAACTCATGCAAACCTCACATTTATATGCCAAGCAGGCATTCTGCAGGTAGGCAGCTCTAATGTGATTGCCCTGAGGTGGAAGGGCCACCCACAATGTGGAAATAGTAATTTATCTCTGTGCCAGCTCAGACTTTGCCCTCTCTGCTCAGACTGCAAATTTGGGTAGCAGTGAGTGTTCACAGGGATGATAGCGGCCAAATAGAGGCACGTGCTCATTGCCAGCTGTAAGCAGACCTCCTGGGGAACCCTGAGCTCAGACTGGTATTGCTGCAGGGGTGACGGGCTGGGGTCTTGTGGCATTTTATGTGTCCTTTTAGTACTGGCATCTGTTGCTAGTTCTAGTCTGGCCTACGTTGTCTGTGTGGCATTGGGACTGGGCTCAAGAACAGCTGTCTTGGTGAGGCCCATTATTCCCATATTCAGGGATGCAGAAACAGAAGAAGTGTAGCTCTCAGTACTGGTGGAAGCCCATTTCTTCTCAGCCATACTTGGCTAAGGAAGACTACTAGTCTCAGACTTAAACTGGGCTTTAGGGTTAAGAAAAGTAAACATGTTGGGGCCTGGGTTTTTCCAAGATTCTTGCAGGCTCAGAGCAATAAGAGGGAAGAAGCTGGTAGGGACTTGTGTGTGGTTAGTTTTCTGTCTGGCTCCTTGGCCCTGTAAGGATCTGGTTTTGGTTTGGGGTATGGGTTTATTCTGGGGGAAGAGAAGCCTTCAATGGCTCAGGGTATCTCAGTGTGCTTAACAGTGCTCAAACCAGCAGTTGGAACAATGCTGTCCTGGTACCAGTACACGAAAGCTGCAGTCAGAAAGGGTGAGGTCTGCAAAAGTGTTCATTGCATTGTTGTAGCATCCTTCAACATTAAAACTTTTCTTTTATAAAAATTCAGGTTGTCCAGCAGTCTGTAGTAGATCTTGCTAGTCAGTGACCCAAACCCAGAACTTTTCTCCTGAAAATATTGGATCTTTCCAGGTATGTTTTCATACTGAACAGTATATATTATATTTCATAGTAAATATCAATATATTATATTTCATAGTAAACAGAACATCCTGGGAAAATTAATGGTTCAGATGAAGTGTGTATATTTCATTCTTCTTTTATGGTTCTTGCTACTTGATATGCTAAAAATATACGAAACCAAAAGTTTCTTTTACATAGACAGAGGGATCTTCCTATTGCTAAAACTCTTGGGACAGAATATATTGTTCTCCAGAAACCCGCTCCTTCACCTTTTTTTTTCAAAAGAGAAAATGTATCAAAATCAGCCTGGATCCATGAGCTGTATTAGCTTTGACCAAAGCATATTTTCTGAGAGAAGCAAAAGTACTGTCAGGGTATTGCTGTATTAAGTACGTATCTGAGCGTGCATATACACATACTAGCTAGGTTTTCAAACTCTAAAGGGATTAAGAGCTCAAATTCATTGAAATTCAGGAGTGAAATATTCTGCTTCCTTGGAGATGCAGGCGCTAGAGATTTAGATTCCCGGGGGATGCAAGCAGGGGAACAGACAGCTATTAACTTGAACAAAACCTCTCTATCACTTTTGCTAGGAAAATAGTATGTAGAAAAAACACTTGTTGTTAGTTCTGAATTGAGGAGGCAGGTGAAAGGACATTTGGATGCTATTTATGTTTCCTTTTGGGCACCATGCAGGTGCATTTCTGTGATTTTACCAGTGGTTTAATATTACTTTTGACAGTGGTGGCATGGTTAAATCTGTAACAGAGACTACATTTGTATCCATCTTCTATATGTGTATCCCCTCCCACACAGTTTTCAGCTTTAGATACCCATATAATGAATTTAAATGTGCTAAAAATACATTTGTTTTTCTTAGTTGCCTGCTGCAGGCTCCCCTGAGCTTTACAGTCACACATTGTTTTGACACAGAACCTTTGCAAACACTGCTCTACAAGAATAGTCATACAGTCACACCCAAAGTCTGATCTTTCAGGAGATGGTTAGGAAAAGATCAAGATGGCAAACAGCCTTTCCTTAGTTTAACTTTCTTGCTTCTGGCAAATGGTGATTTAGTGCCTTACTGAGCCAGGGTTTGCATCTGTATCGCATTTGCTAGTCATCGATGAACCTAATCTTCAATAATTTGTCTAATCAAACAAATTGGAGCCTTTTTAGGCTTTCGCTCTGTGTACCATTCTCTGGCAAGTTCCACAATGGATGATGGATTTTGGCAATATTGTGCCCAAGAGTTCTACCTTTCTGGGAGCCTTACGGTTGATTTGTTCTGCTGGCAGAGGTTTCTTCCCAGCAGCACTGTAGGTCCAGGGAAATCTCAAGGTGCAGAAATGCTCTGTCCACAGCATGGGAGTATCACAGCGCTGTGTCTGCAGCAAAGACTTCTCTCCGCTGGCCTCCTCCATCACTCGTTCACCCTGCAGCTCCAGCAACTGGTGAGTAAGGTACCCTATAAATATGCAGCAGGATCTAACTGCCAGCTCCCTCTGTAGGAAAAATAACATAGAAACTGCCCAGGCCATCCCTCCCCTGTGTGTGTGAGGAAAGCTTGCCCAGGAGCACTGCTCACCTTTAGCAGGCAGGTGTTGGGAAGGGAGATGCTGTCCGCAGGGTTAGGTGTAGGATACACTTGTCTCTCCCAAAATCTTAGCAGATAATGATAAAACACGTGGATGAATAAGGGAGCAAAAAATCTCCACTGTTGCCCAGTCTGAAGCTGCTTCCTGGCTCTGCACTTGCTTTCTGTGTCCCCAGCCTGTTCTGGAGCTAGCAGTGGTTTGCCTGCCCACAGCCTAGCTGGATGCTGCAAGACATGCAGCATCCCACTGAGTTACATGGGACCCATGCATTGACAATGGCCATGAGGTCCTGCTGTAGCGGGAATGGTCCCCAGCCCTGAGAAGGCCCCGAGGGGTTGACAGCACCATCAGGTCATCCTGTAGCAAGCTTTGCGGCGGCAGCAGCTCTCTGGGAGACCTTAGTGTACCAGATGGGGTACCAGGGCTCTCCTCGCCAGCACCAGCGCCAAGGGGCTCTGCCTGGAAGAAAGTGTAGCTTCTGTCACGTTTTAAAGTATTGCAATGGAGAACTCTGTGATTAATTTCTTAGGCATTTCTTTCAGGCAGGCTGTTAATTAAACCCCAGAAAACTCCATTAACACATCCTTGCAGGGCAAGTGCTTCGCCTCACTTAGGTCAAGTTTAAACAGCTAAGCCACTATGTAAACATCTCCCTGACTGGAAGCTAAGTAATACCACTGATGAGGTTGCTTTTAAGCAGCAGAAAGCTTTGTATGTGAAGAACTTCCCAGGGTGACTGGTTTTTAACTCTATAATTATTGGATGATATATACTTTACAGTAGTGCAAACACCTTTTATGTGCAGAAAATCAAAGCAAGAAATGAAAAAAAACTACTATATTAAATTGGTGGTTAAACACACTTTTTAGTATGTTGGTCAAAAATTACCTGCTGAATGTAAAAGACACTTTCAGAAATTCATGCAGTTTAAGAATTAAATGATCAGGCCAGCTCTTGAAAACAGCATTTTGATTTCTGCGTTTTTAGTATGCAATTTTGTGTACTTTTTGCTATCATAAATGTGATTGTTTCCTTTAAATGAGGAGCAATCACGTTTATTGTTTGTTGCTAATGTTGGATTTTCTTCCTTTGTAGTTTCTCAAGATTACCAAAGCTAAAATAAAGAGGAAACTCTTTTAGTTCTCAAAAATAGAGGACTGACTTAGAGAGTTAAAGACAGAGTTTAGAATGAAAATGGTTTTTTACTTTACCTTCTCTCTGACTTGTGTGCTTGGACAGCACAAGTACAGTACTAAAAGCAGAACCTATGAGAGTTCGCTGATTCCTCCAAATCTTGTCTCAGAAATGAGTCCCACAGCTCCCTGCAAAGTAATTGGTCTAATTAGGTAGTAGGAAGGAGCTTCTTTAAATTCCTCAGAAATTAAGACTTGTCATCCGCTTAACATCTTAGCGTCTGTTACTGCCTCTTGCACATTTCTCCACTACATCAGTCTGAAGGACACTTTCCTGGACCTTTCAGAGAGAAAACAAAACAAAACAAAACAAAACAAAAACCCCATACCTTGAAACAGAGAAGAAATTGGCACTTTCTTCAGTGGGATGAAGCATGTAAGGCATTTCACCCCCTCCTTATTTCTCAGTCTGGTGCACGTTTGTCTGGGTGAGTACAATAATCAATTTGTTAAATAAAAATGCAGGAGGATACAAGGATAACCTTAAATCCTGTATTAATCCTTACTGATGTGATAATGTTGTCCTGAAATATTTTCCTTGGCAACTGATCCCTGTGCAAATGTTACCCTCTGTGTTTATAATTCAGAGTTTCGTTTCAAAGGAGCTGTTTTGAAGCTCTAACAGTCAGTCAGTAGAATGACAACTAATTTGTTGTTTCTTTTTTTTTTGTTTTAACTTTGCTGTTGTCTGGCAGCAAGTAAGTAACTATTTAATTCTGGGTAATTGCTCTTGCCGTAGGCATAATTTTAAGACACAATGTGGTTAGAATACTGGGTAAGGTACTGAGGCACTGGGAAAGTTTCAGGCTTACATGTATAGAGTATGTGAGAGGTGTACAGTCACTGGAAGCTGAAAAGGTTAATTTTGCAATGAAGCTATCTGTGATTGAGATGTTTTAAAGAGACCCTGCTACTTGGTTTGTTTCTATTGGTTTTGGGGTTGGTTTTTTTTCCATATGCTCTTCCTCTATTTGCTGCTGTGTGAATACTGGCACAGCGACATGCAGATGTAATATTATTTAAAATACCTGTACAGATATAGTTCTGAAAGTCCACTGCAGCAAATATGTAAGTTACACACTCACAGTATTTCCCAAACAGCTCATGTTTACAGAAAGTCAGGTAACAAAGCCAAATAACTGCCACCTACAAAATGCTTTTATTTGGCTTCTGTTTTGTTTTAATTGCAGTTCAGGCAAATTATGCACCCTATTTCTTTGATAATGGAGCCAGAAGCACAAATGGGAACATGGCACTTCTCAGCCTTTCGGAGGACACACCTGTTGGTCAGTATTGAAATTAGTGTGTTTAAATTGTGAAACTGGACCTTCTTGCTCTTTTGATTAGCAACATATATTTTGTTGTCGGTTGTTGTTATATACTGTGGTCTTACATGCTTTTCTCTCAAGCTTTTAATTGGCCCGAATTTAAAATGACATGTTTGAATTGTGGCTGTAATTTAAAACACAAATTTTAGCTCCCCTTTTCTTGGTCCACCAATTTTTTCACAGCATCAGAGCACAGATATTTCTGGAATCAGAAATAAATTAATGGTGGGGAGGGGCTTCTTACCAATCTGTAGATGCTTATGAGAAGAAAGCCTAGTTGCTAGTAATTTTATCAGCCTTGGTAAAAGCAAGCTGTACATTGAAAAGTAATAGAGGCGTGATTTTCTTTGAACAGTTATCACATTTTTCATGTTTATGGTACAAATGTTATGGGAGAAAATGTTTCTACTCGGAGTGAAAATTGCTTTGTCCAAATAACTGATGTTTTCCAAAAAACGTTTGTTTTATTGAAAATTCAAGAATTGATACATTTTTCAGATTTCAGCATTTTAAGGCAGGTCTATTTATGCTTCTTTTAACTGTAGTTGCATTAAGAAAAAATCAGTAAGAACAAAAAGGCCATTTATAATCAATATTTTTCATGGGGAAAGAATAATTTCCTAACATTAGAGAAAAATTTATGCAAAATCTATTACAGTGATGAACACCACTTTTTCTTCAAACATTGTACTGTTTGGTTTAGGATTTGCTCCTGTTTGTCTGTAGCTTTTACAATCTAAACCAGGAGAGTGCTTAGCTATTGCAAACTGAGTACTATCTATTACCTGCCTCATGCATAGAGGAGAGAGATGGCTGTGCAGAGGGTCGCACCCAAACCCCTCCCAGGGCTTAGGCAGCAGGGGGAGGCGAAGGTGAGAGAAGGATTCAGAGGGCACAGCCCCATCTGGAAGACCAACATTGCTGCCCTTGCCTTCCTAAACATGACCAGGGTCACTCATTGCTCTGGGAAGCAGCTACCTGGCATTTGCTCAAAGTCTCCATTCCTGGCCCAATGGTGTCAGTGTCAGCCAAGATCCACGCTGGGCATGCTAAAGGATGAGGAGAGGGTGACTGGGAAGCAGTGACTTCTTCTTTGCCTGCTCAAGCAGAGAAGAGGAGAAGGTGGGACATAGCGTAGAAGTGACGCATCTAGCCGAAGAACTTAAAAAGAGCTTGCTTATGATGCAGAAGGGATTTGCTAAAAGCTTGGTCAAGCTTAAGGTGGAAACCTCAGCTGAAGGCCAACAGTAATGTAGTGGCACTTGCAAAAGCCAGATCAAGGAGCTGCAGTTTTTGCTGTGCTTCTGTCTGGATTCATGCAGAAATCACATTTGCTCAGCCTTTGGATCCAGACAGTTCTGCTGATTGCTGGAGTAAGATTAGCCGGTGGAATCAGTCATTTACTGGTGTACATAAGGCTTGTAATGTCAGATAGCCACAGAATGCGACCCCGACACAGTTTGTTTGGGGTGGTGTTTGCCAGCTCCACCACTCAAACCACACGCAGTACAAGTTGCTTGTCATCAAACTCTCATCCTCTGGTGCAGTGCCAGACTGCAGACATTACAGTGCATCAGCCTCTCCCTGCCACCGCTGGGAGCCTCCAGCCACCACCTGCATGGGGTTGGGGAGCTAAAGATGGCACAGAGCTGCAACACAGTCAGAAATGTCCTTCCTATCAGGAGCACACCACCACGTGTACTCTCGGATGACAGCCCTCCCTGCAGCAGCAAAGTGCAGTAATTTGCCAGCACTGAGACACAGTGCATCTGCTGTGGGGCTCCAGGCAGGGAAAAAAGGAGAGCATGCGTGCTTCAACAGAAAACCTGGGATCAGAGCCCGGGTTGCTGTTCTTCTAACTAACACAAGGACGAATTACGACAAATACATGATGGCTTTTGCATGTGCTTTTGTAACATTAGCAGCCAGATTAAGTACATAGGGGTCCCTGGAGAGTTTATAATTTGGTTGCAGCAGTGAAAAAGCTCAAGCTGCTCTGTCTTCAGTGCTGCTGTGCCTCACGCCTGCTGGCTTCATCCAGAGTGTGTTTACGTTGCCTGGCTTGAAATTCTAATTTGCTATATAAATGTGCTTTAAAAGACGAGAGAAGAAGCTTCTGAGTTAAAGTTCCAAAGGTGCCACCAAAAGCATTTCTCTGAGGTGAAAGGTTAGAAAGAGTTAAGCTTAGGCTTTTCCAAAGGGCCTAGAGAAACTCTTGGGAAAGGGAGATAAGACCTTACTTTTGAGAACTGCAAATGTGGTAGCTTTGCCATGCAGCTGCCAGTGCTTGTTTGGGCTAATTCCAGGAACACTTTGACTAAAAGCTGTAAGTATTGCAGGGTCCTCTCTCATGAAAGCACTTTGGGAAATTCCACTGGAATATGGCTGCTTGCGGTTTGCTCAATGAAAATTGCTGTGGCTACCCCCCACCCACGTTAGCACACTCAACCCTTGAAGATGCCTTGGCAGGGATTCTTCAAGGGGAGGGCACAAATGACACCAGCACTTCAGTGCTGCAGTGCTGGGTGTGCATTCAGCTTTATGCAGGGTGGAAGGACCAGTGTTCACATCAGACCACAGTCAGAGCTTCATGCCAGAGCTCAGTGAGGGCTCACACACTGCCTATGCTAAATGGCTACCAGGCTCACACTTTTCTGTGGCACCAGTGATGAGTCTCACACCACAGAGGAGGCTGTTACTCTTCATCACTCTGCACTGATATTCTCCAGAAGGAGGAGGAGATATCTCATCCCCCATATCCATGTGCAGTCTTAAGCATCCACACTCCAGCAGTCACCTTTCAGTTTGAGGAAGATGATCAGTGGCAAAACAAGGGGATTAAAACTTCCATATGTTTGATTCTGGATGGCTTCACTCAGGTTTAGGTGCTGCAAATTAGGCAGGTTGCCATTAGGTCTTCACTGTGCTTACATAAAATATGGAGTCGTAGGCAGGATGCTTTTCTTGGCAGCAGAACTACCACAGACAGCAGCTTTAATAAACCTCCAGGAATTTTACAGTCTTTGGCCTTGCTGAGATTACAAGTAGTTGGCAAAACGGTGTGTATTAGTTATATTCCCAGGCATCTGTAGGCAAGGGACATGGAGCATTTTGAGCACTGAAAGGAGATGATGGATTCTCTTTGTGACTATAGAAAGAGAAATTGCAGTGCTGAGGCTTCATGAATGCATCAAATTCAAGAAAATCACATTATCCTGCTTATATCATTCTTAACTTGACCTTCTTTTCCCTTATGCAATTTTGATTGCTTACAGATGGTTGTAATCTACCAAGTTACATACACTGTGACAGAAGCTATCGTAAAAAGAGCAAATACTATTTCTGTATGAAAGCTTTAAAGTGTCTGCAGATTCCCAGATCCCATTTATTGCTGCAGAGCATGAGACCCCCTGAGGTAAGAAAGGCCAGAACAGCAGTCTTTTCCAATGCCAGATTTAAGAAGGATGGGAAAAGTTATGAACTGAAGTGGCAGTTGCAGTTTGTGTGGCTGTCTGGCAGGGTAGGTGGGTGATTAGCACTTTGCAAAGAGTTGCCTCTGTACATACAAAAAGTACATGTGCTTGTCCTAATCAAGGTCTTAAGGCACGTGTGGGATGCTATTTCAGGTTGTTTGTTTCATCTTACCTCACTAATCCCTGTAAGCCTTCATAGTGAGGACAGAGTGGGACTGAGAAGAGCTGCAAAGCCAAGGGATTGAAGTATACTGAGAAGGCCTAAGTTCATTACTCTCTCAAAGCCCAACCATCGTCGATGCCCTGGAGATCTTTGCAATCTCATCCTTGTGGTTTTGCTTTCTTTTTTCCCTATGTGCCCAAGTGCGCACTCCCCACCATGAAAAGCCAGTTTGCAGTGGTAGTTCTTTGATCAAAGCTACAGCTGCCAGCTACCTACCACTGCCTGAGCATTTCAGGTACCTTCATCCTTCAAGCTTCCCCTGCTGTTCCTACACACTCCTGGTCTCATTTCTTCCCATCATTCATAGCTGGCTGTGGAGAGCCCTGTTGTCCCCTCTGGTACCCATCGTTTCTATCACCCTGATCCAGCTGATTCTCCCCATACTGGTGAGAATCCCTGCTAAAGTGTTTCCTAGTCCTTCCTTCAGCTCTCAGCAATCCCACCCTGGCACTCTGCCATCTCTCTGTATGTTCTGTATTTCATCCTTCACAGACATAATAGCTCAACCTATAAGGAATTTTTTCTACCCACCATTTCCAGCCCTCTTTGTCACCAAAAGAATCTGAGTGAAAGAATTGACACACATTTTTTTCATCCTCAAAATCAATAATTCCTTTCTGACTAGAAAGGACACAGACCTGGACGATTTATGCCAAGCTGTGCCTTGAAACCTAGAGACCCACCAACATGTCACATTCAGATGGTTACAGAAAGGCTAAAATTTTGAAGGTGCAAAAATATTCAACTTTTTGCAGAAACTAAAGTCTTCCTCCTAGGAAAACTAGAATCTTCCAGAATAAAACTGTAAACCACAGCCTGCTTTCTGCATCACTGCAGCAGAGCTGACACTGCACAAAATAGAGCCCCGCTGCAAAGCAGAGCACTACACAGACATGCACAGACGAATCAGGTGTTACAGCAGTCACTTTTGTATTTATTCTTCTAACAGAAACTGCAGATACATCTGAAAATTGCCCTCAGATGGTTTGTTCCCAGTTGGTTGCAGTGGGTGCCATGGGGAAACATTGCTGTTGTGGTGGTTTGGGGCTCATGCTGAGCACTTGGTGTCATACTCTCTTGCAGCTGCAGGGCCTTTTTCAGGCAGGCCCAAATGCTGTGGCTTTTGAGGTGCTGATCCTGGCTGCGTCTCTGCTTTGCAGGCAGAACAGTGTGCCGGGGTGCAGGGAGGGAGCAGGACTCACCTGGCTGTGTGCAGGAAGCAAGGGTAGCTGGTAGTGAATGGGAAAGGAGACGTTCTTGATGTGTGGTCCATGTCCTCCAAGAGCCTGAGCTCCCTTTTTCCCCAGTGTGAGCTTGGAGTGTAAACCAGCTGTATGCAGGTTTTGTGTTAGCTGTCCACCACCTTTCTTGGTGGGGAAATGGGTCTTTGGCTCAGACAGGTACAGAGCAGGCATAGAAACCTGGGCAGGATGCTATTTGCTGTGACACTGGCAACAGAGGTGCCCTGTCCTGGGAGCACGGCCATGGATGTCACTCTCAGCATCTTTTTAACAGATGCAGCTGTAGTGACAAAGGACAATGGGGAACTTAGCATGAGTCCAAAATGTGCTTGGCTTGTTTGGCTTGGCAGGGAGGGGATCTGATTGCTGAGATGAGATGAGCAGAGATGAGAGTGTGTCTTCAGTGAGAGGACAAAACCAGCCCCCAGAGAAAAATGGAGCAAAACCAGCCTGGCTGTGAACAAATTTAAGTCAGAAATGAAGTAAAATGGAGCAATGGCATCATGGAACAACCATTCATCCTCAGTGGCAGGAGCAAAGAGCAAATGATTTTTAAGATGGAATAGGAAAACAGAGTGAAAGCCTGGAATTGCTCCTGGGAAGCAGCTGTAGCAGGGAGCAGCATGCAGCAACCTGGGGCTTTTCTATCCTAGCCTGCTGTGCTATCCGTCAGGTACACAGAGCATCCAGCTCTTTTGACTGGGGCCCTTACACAGCATTTGCTAACTCCTTGGGTAAAGATTCTTCAATTCCCTTATCTTTCTGACAGGGAGATGCTGTTTACTTGGTCCTCACTGATAAGATTTTAGCTGTTTTTCTCATTTATTTTCTTTTCAGCAAGTGGAGACAGCACACTGAGAGGAGGTTTTTAATTGGCATTAACACTGTGCTGAGAAGTGTTCTCAGGGGTGTTAATGATACAGAGAGTACTGTGCAATTCAGAGAAAAAAAAGAATTATAATGAGCTAGAGAAAGAAATTTTGATCCACAATCCAATTTAAAGTGCACACAAGTGTTCTGTGTTATGAAAAAATGAAGAAGTATCAGTTTTAGAGAGGAAGCAGACGATCCAGTGTAAATGGATCAATGACATCCTTCATTACTTCCTCAGAAACCTCAGTAATCTGAGTCTGTACCGATATCAATGTTTCTTCTCACATTCAGCAGCAAGAAAATTCCTGTTTTCCTTATAAGAAAATTTCTAGAAAACGTGGGAGAGAAAATTGTGAGATTGGAAGAAGCAGCCCAGGTTCAAACATATTCACCTAAACTTTCATAGTCTATTTTCTTTAGCACATGTTCTGTTCATACTACCAGGGTGGGTGGTTCAGAGCAGCCCCAGCCACAGCACTAGAGTTTGTGCCTGCTTGCTGCCTGCAGGCTCCAATAGACTCCAGATGCAGGTTGTGATGACCATCCTGTTTCTCCACTGCACACGAGCTAGAAACAGGCAGAACAGCCAGAGGGGTATAAAGTGGAAGGGACAGGAAAAGTGAAGAAAAAAGGACAGAAAAACAGCTAAGTAATAAAAACTTCTAATGGCCAAAAAAAGGCTGAAGAAAAGCACTGTATTGATAATGATGCCAGTGAAGTGCTGGCAGTCGACACCTGAATTCTCCATTTGGCCCCAGTTGTGATATTAAGACAAAGCTTTTGAAAAACAAGAATAAATGCAGTCAGTGCTGGTGCTGCAGAACCTTCAACAGGCTTGAAATTGCTGTCTGTTATGTAGATAGCCATATCAAGATGCAGGTGTCCTTTCAGGACACTATATTAGCCCAGCTTATTCCTCTCCTTGCATTTCTTTGTACTTACACAGTTCAGTTCCAGTGAGAGAAGTGTCTCATCGTACCACCCATTGTCTTTCCCTAATAATCTTGGGGGATCTCAGTTACAGATGAGTTGGTATTTTCTACTCTGTTTTGTGGGAAAGATTCCAAGAAAAATGTGGAAAGTGTTTTGTAGTTTTGTGAACCTGTTTTGCAGATCTTGAATATTTGTTGAATGGCTGAGCCAGCTTATAACAGGGTCTGTGGTTTGAGCTCCTGTGAGCCCACTGGATTGTGCAATGAGAACATTTTTCTGTACGAAGTCACCAAAATATTCCCCTGGTAATTCTCATAAGAAAGGCTACTCATAAGTGAGCACAGATCCCACATGGCTTGGCATAATCTGTTGTTATGCAAAGACGACAGCCATGTGTTCTAAATATCACTTCTGAAGCCTGGATGTTGCACATCTGTTAACCCCACTGATCTGTTTGCTTCACATTTTGCATGCTGAGGAATAAGGAAATGGGGAATGAAAGGTTGCATTGCAAAACTGAGGAAACATTCAAAAAGCTGACCTGTTAGTGCTGTGGGCAGGACCTTAACCAAAGCTTAACAGAAGCTTATGGATTCAGGCAGTGAAAAACTCCACTGCCGCTGCAGAGAGGGTATGAGAAACAGGTCATGACTTTTGAGTACAGAATTAAAATCTCGCAAACTCAGGGCCAGAGTACACTCGAGTTAAAACGGGAGTCCTCTGGGTTCCCTTTAACAGTGTTCTTCCTTCACTTTATGCTATCTTTCTTAGCAGGGATCCTTCCATCATATCCTTGAGTCCCATGCACATGCAAAACTCACTACTAACCACTGAGTCACTTGGCTACAGTATTTGCAGTGCAGAGAACTTAGACGTAAAGCAGAGTTTCTGTTCCGAACCTCTGCAACTTGAATATCTCAGGTAGCATACACAAGGCACAGTGGATTGGAAGGAAACAATGACAGTGGTTTATATTTCAGGCTTATTTAACTGATATTTGTAAGGTGCTTGAAGTTTTATTTGGATGAGGATATTCATGCACAGTAAAATGACAGGCATGTGAGTTTAAAAAATAATACTGACAAACCCTTCCCGTGTTTTGAAACCGTGGGTGTTATAACTCCCCCAGGAAGCAGCACTTGTGATAAACAAAGTCAGTTTACTGCAAAAACTGGCACCAACTTCTCAAATGTCAAAAAATAGCAATAGCAATCTCCCTTTCCTCAGCCTGTGAAAGAAATACATTGATGAGTTTGGAGAATTTATTCACTGGCATGAGCATGAGTGGGTGTGTCAAGTAGAGAATTTAATGAGAGGGAGCTAATGAGGGGGAGTGAAGCAAGAAAGAAGTCTCTTGCCTTAATTAATTCTGAAAGTGGAAAAGTCTGCAAATGTCCTTGCATCTCCTGGGCTTCAGAGCGTAGGTCCACTCCTGTGGGAGTGCTGCTTTCCATTGTCAGATCCTTTGCCTGCTACTTCACGATTTCATTGTTCCCATAGAAAATGGGAATGTGAGGGAGGGCCTCTGGTATTGCTGAGATTGTCACCCAGTCCTATAACAGCACCACTTCTGACTCACTTGGGCTGAGAGTTAGTCAAGAGCTTGTCATCTATGTTAACACAATGACATGAACAGTGTTGATCTAGGCACAGAAAGGCCCTGAAGTGAAAACAGCCAGCACAGATAAACTAAAAGGTGGCAATCAGGAGTATTGAACTGTCTTCTTATCCATATATCCTATCATATATATCATATGTATATCCATATATATAAGTGGGTTTGCTTCAGAAAAGCTTTGCCTGCTGCAATGTAGTTAAGCTCCTAAAGAACAGACCTATGAAATACTGAGTGAAGTAACCACAGCGAAACACTGTTAAATGCAAATTTTTCAGGTACCCATGTGTACACTCTTAATGGAACTGATCCAGAAGGAGATCCCGTGACGTACAGCCTGGCCTATGAAGCTGGATCAAGACGCTACTTTTCTGTTGACAAGAACCTTGGAAATGTTACACTGGTTGAGGAGCTTGACAGAGAGGTAGAGTGAAATGGCACCACTTTTCTGTGTTCATGGAATGTCCTTCATCTGCAGCAAATGTCCTTGACCTGCAGCTTTGAGGGACAATGCCAACTTATTTTTCCCCAAAACATGTAATATGGTTTGTAGTTCTGAGACATTATGCTTCACTAAGTTTTTTTTCAGTTGACTTGTGCCACTGACACTGCTATCAAACTTTTCAGCAGCTGTCTGTCCAGCTTTTTCTAAAAGAGAAGTTTACTCTTTATTCCTATCTTCTCCCAGCTGCACTCCATCAAGCACTTAGGGGTGGTTAGAGTCCTCCCATCCTCAGACAGGGACTCTCCTGTCATTACGAGGAAGCAGAGATTTGTAGTGTTCTGGAATAACTTCTCTAGTTATACCATAGCCCTTCACCCCATGTAACCATGTAGCGTAAAGATGTTCCCAGCAACAGGGGCCTAAAGGCAGCTTTATTCTGGGAATATAGACGCTGAAGCCTTCACTTTTCCTTCACAAGGAAGGATACACAGTTCTTATTATACCCTTCAAAATACTGTGTACAAAATAATTTTGAGCCCATTGTATGTTTTTATGAAGTATTTCTTGAAAAAGATGACTGATTTTCCCTAGCACTTTATAGGACAACAGGGATTCCCAGACCAACCATTTTCTGACAGTAGCCACAGAAAGTCCAAGGGGCCCCACTGCTGAAGCCTTTGAGAGGGGTCTTCCTAGCCTCTGCTGTGATTGCTTTGTGGTATTAATTGTTATTTTCACCTGCCTGCTGAGACACATTTAAATCTTCAGTCCCTTTTTCAATCAGGGCTAATGCCATCACTCTAACAAAGGAATTTTCTTGGGTTACAGAGGGAAGATGAGATTGAAGTTATTGTCAGTATTTCAGATGGCCTGAGTACAGTGAGTATTTAATTATGCTGTAGCTTGTAAAACTGTCTGTCTCCATATGCTTCCTCCTATTAAATTGCCTTACAGGGACTATCTCATTTTATCAGAAAACATAATCCCATTAGAGTCTTACCTTCTCTTTCAAGAGCCACCGAACTCCTAATAACTCAAGTCTCACTCTACCTTCTTGCTTGGATATTTGAGGATAATTACAATGAAGTGTGAGCTGAAAGACTGACTTACTTAGTGTCCTGAAGAATTACAGCAGTTTCCTCTGAAGTTTCACTCTCAGATCAGTAGTATTCGTACCTAAGACAGATCTTGAAGGCTCTTTGGAAAAATGCATGTCATCATCGGAACTAGCATTGGATACTCAAGAACTGACTGTCCCTCCATCTCTGCAATGTTTCTCTAGCATGACATTAAGAAGATTTGCTTAGACAAACATGGGGGGGGGGTTCGTGTCTGCTGCTGAATAAGGCTTCAATCACATCTAATCTGAGGATTTATCTGGGGCATTGCGCAAACATCCAGTCCTAGCTCTACTTGGCATTTTCAGTTTATGGACAGATGCTGTCACAGCCAGGATATTGGACCTGGGCTTCATCACTAGATGTGCCACAAAAGTGGGACACTTTTACTATGGGTAAGACTGGATAACTCTAGAGCCCTTCCTCATCTCACACAAAGTAACTGAGATTACTGCAACAAATTTTTGGGATGTGTCAGTGTCCTACAGCCACAACTGCCCTGGCAACCTCTGTAAACAGGAAACAGGGGGATCAAATAGTGGGAAACCAAATGGGATTTCCTGTATCTTCTTTTGTGTGCTCAGTTTTGGTAGTGTAGTGCAAAGATATTCTATTACAACATGATTTGTCATTGCCTTTGACTTTGATTTAGTAGGCATATGAACAGGTACATGTTGAAAATCAGCTTGAGTCCTAATATGCTCTTCATATTCTACTCCAGGTATCTGAAAAAGTCAGGATCCTTGTAATGGATGCTAATGATGAGAGCCCAGAGTTCATCAATACACCTTACATAGTCCAGGTCCCAGAGGTTGGTGAAGTTCCTTTGCATACTGGAAATATATATCAATACGATGTAAAGAGGAGCTAGTATTTTTTCAGTAAAATAACAAGGTGTGCAGGACTAACTTGCATTCTTTTGGTACAGGGTTTGGGTAGGTATTTAATATTCACTTCAAACTTAGGGAATAAGTCTGTATGTACTTAAAGTGTGCTATTCTGTGGGTAAGCTCCAAGATGTGAGTTAGTGGGAGCTTTTAGACTTGACTTGAGAGGGAGTAAGATGCGTCCTGTCTTAGCTGAAATTTTTTGTCATTTTTATTCCCAAAAGTGTTTCTTCCTTCTTGTTCTTCTCCAGATTCCTCCTTTTTTAATCTCTTGCCTCTTTTCCTTCTGCTTTTTGGTTCCCTCAATGCATTTATATTCTTTCTACCATCACTTTCTTTTTCTGCTTCCTTGCATGTTCATTTTTCACTTCTTCTAACTTGCCTTGTTTTTCACTTCTGCGTAACTCTGATAACTCTTTCTGGTCACAGAACACTCCCTCTGGCAGCAGTATTTTTAAGACTGAGGCAGTGGACAAAGACACAGGCTCTGGAGGAAGTATCACCTACTTCTTGCAGGTAAGGAATTACCTGTGCCTTCAAAAATCATCTCTCATTTAGTGAGATCTCAGAAATCAGGTAGGAAAAAAAAAAAAAAGATTTTGAGGATTGAGACTGCTACTAGTCCATATAGGGCCAATTTTGTACTTTAGAGTTTTATTTGTATATTGCAAAATTCACCAAAACACCACTCTATTGACAATAATCTATGCATGCAAACTTTCTACTTCTGTTTAGGCCAGTAGAAGTTTGAAATTCTAAGGGACAAAACCTTTTTTCTTTTTCCCTTTCCCCTCACCCTTTTTTCTGCTAAGCCTCCCTACCTCTTTCCATGCAATGAGCTGCATTTACCAAAGTTTAAGATTTCACAATGAAATACTAAAAGATTAAAAAAATCTACATTGCAGGTAACTAATTTATTCTGAATAATGATAGACTTGTGGTTGGTTCATGAATTGTTCATAAACACACAGAGGTGAAATTCGTCAGATACATTATTCACCCAAGCCATATCATTATTCTAGTCTTTTCCCTTAGCAGATGAAATTAAAGATGAATCCCTTTGGCAGTGTTATTTCCATACCTGTAATCTCTCTCTGTTTCTTCATTTCTTTTCTTCTAGAACATCCATGCTAATAAGTTTACAATAGACCGTCACAGTGGTGTCCTGCGCATCAAAACAGGGGTCACCCTGGACTATGAGAAATCACGAACACATTTTATTGTTGTCGTAGCCAAGGTATAAAGCTTTTATCAAGCTAGAGGAGGTAGGGGGTTGTATCTGAGTAGGAGTGATTAGTTCAAATACAAGTGTGACTTAAAGGGCTGCTGAAACATGAAGCATAATACTGAGGCAGCGGGGTCACTGCCTCTGTAACGTCTGGAGGTGTGGGGGGTAACATGGAAAAGTGAGGAGGGAAAGATGACTAGCATGTGCTGCTGAGCAACATCTGGAGGCATTTGGCCCAGGGCTTCCTACATTTCACTCATGCCCCAGTGCCAGGATAGTGTGCCCCGCTGCAGAAAGTCACCTGTGCATTTTGAGACTCAACTAGAAGTGAAGGGTTGGTGTATGCAGTCCTAACTCCAAAAGGCATCAGCCTTTGGTCAAATGGAGGAGTTCAGGGCTCTGCCATGCTATACCCTACTTCAACAAGTGCAAACCCCTGACAGGCAGGTGGTGCAGGTCACAGCCATTAGCCACAGTAAGATACAGGACACAGCTGGACCCAGTGCAGAACAAGTGACTGACTTGTCTTCTGGAAACATCTGTAGATGTTTTTTAATTTTACTTCTCTGCTGCCTTGTGGCAGGAGCTTATTCAAATCCTGCAAATATTGCTGCACATCCCTTCTTGCCACTGTCATTCTCAGCAGTGCTGCGCCTGTGGCTCAGCTGAGGATTCATAACAGGCATTAAAAGTTTATGGATTCTGAAGTAAAGTCTCTCAGGATCCTGTGGGGACCTGTCACACAGACAGACTTGCAGGGGTGGAAAAAGGATGATTTTGCTATTACTTATGGGGACTTTGAGTTTCTTATATTTTATGAAAAATGTACAGATCTTTCTGTGTATTTATTTAGCCAGGGCTCTTTTGGGGAGAAGTAACAAAATTTGGCTTAAATACTGCCTTTGGGGCAGGAAGGAGGGGAAAAAAATAGTATATATTTTCAAAAAAATGGAAATGTTAGAACTGGTACAGCAGGCATGCTGAACAAGTCACACTTTTACACAGCAGCATGACTACTGACCTTCAGCTGGTGCTCTGAGACTGAGGGTGTTAAAAGCTTCTGAAATTGCAACTCATCTTTCTAATTGGCTCTGTGTACCAGTAGCACAGCGTTGATTGTAGTCAAGCCCCCAGAGACCGTTTATACACTTTGGCTATCTAACAGTTCTTGGCTGCACAGCTCCTCCGTGTTTTCACTTTATCACGTAAGAGGCCCTAGTAGACTTTGATCATGTGCACTATTTAATTTCCCTCTAGAAATGCATTAGCTTGCTACTGTGCATTGTCTTGTGTTTATGACAAGGCTGTATGTGGGATGAAAAGCTGTAGACCTTAGCCACTAACTTTTTGCATCAGTTTCTAACATTCTTTTTTTCTCTGCAAAAAAACCCACAAACCCTTGAATTTCCTGTCCCCTGTGTTGTTGATAAAAGATCATGTATGACTGCATATATTGGCACAACCATTTTTAGTATAAGAAATTACTTCTGAGATACTGCAGGCTATCTTCCTCATCAGAGAGGGAGCAGACAAATGGAAAAGAGAAGGGAATAGAGCAGCAGAGATTAATCTGTGTATTGAGAGAGCGAAGGGATTCCTGGCACTGGGCTTCTGAAGGCTCATGAGGCACATGCAGCTGATTTGCAGACGTGTTTCAGCAGAGGGATCTGATGCTGACTTCTCTTCTAGGATGGTGGTGGGAAGCTCCGGGGAGACAACAAAGTCTTTTCAGCCACAACAACAGTTACTGTCAATGTGGAGGATGTTCAGGACACTCCTCCCATGTTCATCGGGACTCCCTATTATGGATACGTTTATGAGGATACACTCGCAGTAAGTGCTGGTTTTTGTCTGTAAGAGAAAAAATCTGATCTGTCACATCTCAGTGATAATGGCCCTATGGTTTCTAGCACAGGCTCTATTGGAAACTGGGACCTAAACTCTGGCTTGAATCCTAGGTGCAATGAGCTGACCAAATCTCAGACTTGTTCTTAATTATATTTATTGCAAATTTGCCATGAAATGCTTTCTGTTGCTGTTATGAAAATAAAAGAGAATTCTGCCCATTTATGTTGGTCTAAGCCTAGGCAGTGACTAAGAGCTCTTCCATAGCTGAGACCTTGGCTGAAGGCTTAAGCGGATTGCCAGCTACCTCACCCGAACACATCATGCTAGCAGCTTTTAGTGTGTTTGTGTGCTCTGTGGTTTCACAGTGCTTTTATTTAATAGTTGATCAGTTCGGTACCAACAGCTGTTTGTGTAAAGTGTGGTGAGAATTTGTGCCCAAATGCTCTAGACTCTTCCTGCTGTCCCATGGACATAACCTGGGCAGAAGCAATCCTGACACCCCCAAAATGCAGGATACTTTTTGCTCAGTGATGGCTAGACAGGCAGAATGAACCAGGAAGTCCTCCCAGGCCTAAAACCCATCAGATGATCAAGCAAGCAGGGACATACTTAGGAGAACTACTCACAAGGGGGGATGTTGCATCTGTTGTCATGTGTCTGCTGATTGAGATATCACTTTGTATCTGTCACGGACACAGAATCCAAGGGGTACACTGAGATCCTGGTTGTGCCATCACCTCAGAAGTGCCTAATAGCAGATTTACTTAAAAAAATGTCATAGCAAATAATTTATTATATCCACCATGATGCTTTCAGCCACATATTCTTGAAGCTGCAAACTAATGTATTTTCTTTATGTCTAAGCAATGGCATGATATTGTGTATGGATCAGCTTTCACCCTGATACAGAAGATTTAGTTAAAGTTTTCTTCGTACATAGGGTGAGAAATGGTATCTACTAATGAAATTACCCAACATTAGACTATTGCTCTCTTTGGCAGTGTGATTGCATATTGTTCAACTGATCTCCCTTTGAGTTTAGGGAAAGACAGTGTCTTTACTTTCTGCCCAGTGTCCAATGTACACTGCAGCCCTTGTATGACTGTATATTGCAGTTCAGTACTTAGGCTGTTACATTTCAGCAGGGCAGAGAAGTAATGCTTGTGTATTTTGCAGATGTTCGTCATGAATGATATTATGTATATTGATTTATTCTGCATAGTTAGGTATAGATCTTGAAATAACTATCAGGTGAATAGAGGAGTTAGTGTTTACTATGGAAATGGGAGTCAATAAATGTTAATTACATCCAGCTTGAGCTCATAACTTACACCATTATGATATTATAATGATGGAAGCACGAATCAGTCCTTCCCAGTGTGGGTTTTGCTATTAGAATGAAGTCCACAGAGAGAGAGGCACTAGCTGATTTTAGTGTTGTTTGCATGTTTGGTGTTAATTTTGTAAAGTTGCTTTGTTTCTCCTTGGTGAAATTGTCAGGATTTATAAGTACTCTGTCACTTTCAAAGGGACTGCGCTGCATTTTGCTCAGTGGGCAGATTTTATTGCAGCTTCCAGCATAAATAACAATAAATACAGTTCTGTATTTCCAGTTGCTCTAACAGAGACTCACTCTTGTTTGAAAAATTCACACAAGGGTTGTCATGAAAATGTTGCTATTTGTACTTAACTGACAGTTACTTCGGTGTTCCCTGGTTTTACAGCCCCAAAAAGTAGAACTTCAGTTGAGAGGCCTAAATTACACAGCTCATTGCCACTTGGGTTAGCATTTTAATGCTGACAGTCGTCATCGCTCTGAACTTATAGAAGTAGTCACATGAGCAAATGGTCTCCAGTACACAAGTACATATGACCCATGGCCATGTTACTTACACAGAAAGAAAGACAGTGAAGGTTTAAGGACAGTTCAATCATAATTTTCATCACAATTTTATGCCCTAAATGTTCTGTAGGCCAAGTTGCTTTGTGATCTCTGTTTGCTTTTGCAGACCTTAAATTAGTTCAGATGACTCCTCAGCAGCTGTCTGTGTCTCAGCACACGGTGCAGCCATGGGTCACACAGCTACACCAGGAGCCTACAACAGCAGCTTCCAGAGGGCATCTTGGTTATGACCCAAACTAAACCTTGAGTCTCAGACTGGTTATGCTAAAGCCTCTGTCCAAGTCTGTGGCTCAAAGTAGGTGTCCTTGGCTGTGGCTTCCAACTGCTCCTGTGCCCAGCCAACCCCTGCGGCTGAGGCACTGTGGCCACACAGGGTCTGCAGCTTTTTCACATCCATGCCGTTGGCACTGCACAGCAGTGAGCACTGAGCAGCCCATGGGGAGCAGTGCAGTGCTCCTGCTGATTCTCTGGTCCTCACCCAAAGCTGAGTTGCAAAAAAGGACAAGAGGGCTGGGTACTGGGCAAACCGGCACTGGTCTCTTGGCAGGCATATTGGCATGCCCCGAGGCTTCCCAGGCCCTCCTGGGGTTGCTCTGCCATCCCTGTAGGCAGTGGCATGGTGCTGGCAGCAGGCTGACAAGGGCAGGTTGCACAGCAGGTCCATAGCAGCAAGCGGGGGCATCCTCACTTTGTCTGGAAGTACAGTGCATGGGTGACACCACTGGAAACAACGAAAACTATTGATGTAGGAACAACAGAGTTGGTCCAAGGAGTAGCATTCAGCTGCTGCCCTGCAAAGCCAAGCACTGATTTTTCTGGGTAGTAGTCAATTGTCTTTGCTGTGTTCCCCATACAGCACAAGCAAAAGTACCTAATCTGCTCCCTACATCTCATTGCAGAAAGGCTTACAGAAGTTCAATTTATTAATATGCAGTTGCAATTTCATTGCTCTTTGATCTCATCACACAGACTGTGATTTCCCATTACTTCCCAGGGCTCTGAAGTCCTTACTGTTGTTGCTCTTGATGGAGACAGAGGAAAACCTAACAGTATTCATTACAGCATTGTGAATGGTGAGTAGACTTTTTTATGAAATCTGAAGGGCAGTCGAAACCAGATCTGACGTTAAATTAGAATGGGATATGCTAGAGTTTAATAAAGCTGAGACAGACTCTCATGAAATAATGTCAGGTATGTCAGACAACTCCTTCTACCAGTGAACAGCCAACAAACAATCCACTAAGTTTTAGTTTTCCACTCCACAGAACTACACTTGGAGTTGGTAATGCTGGTGATTTGTTAGGCATCAGTAGCCTGCTTGTCATTTCAGAAAGCATAAAGAGAGACAAATTCATTGCTACTGAGCATCTCTATAATCTGGGAGGCAAGAAAATGCATTGGGTAATGCAGACATGGTATCTAGAGGGATATTTTTATTAATATTGTGATTAAAGTAGTTAAATGGTAAAACCTATGAATTCTTGAAAGAAATTATGTTTATAAGTGAAGAGACACTGGCTGCACACTGCACTGGAAGAAAGTAGATGTTATCTGAAGATTAATGCTGTTCATTAGCTATTCTAAGGGCGTCTGTCACACATCTTTTAATAGCATAAATGTGAGACTTAGCTGAATTGATAATGACTTAGCTGAATTTATGATTTATTAGCTAGTGAAGTCAACAACTTAGCTTAACTGAACTCCAGGATACAACTTCTTTATTTTTGTTTGGTTCTCTCTTCTTCCAAAACAAGACTTCCATGGCAACTGGGCAGCCCAACTCTCAGGTGTGAAAGGTCCCAAAGTTTCATAAGAGAAATCCGAGATTTAGTTGCAGAGCTATGCAGCAAGTTCTTCACTGTCTTACGTGATCTGAAAATCAAGGTCTAGAGAGAACAGAGAGGGGTGCAGCTGAGGTTTTGCCTTGATGCGGGATGGGATCCCTGCTGAGGTTCCTTCTCCTCAATGCAAGGGAATGGATAAAAGAATATAGGTAAAAGGAAGGTAGAAACCTTGAGGAAAAAAAGATAATAGATTGAAAATGAGGAACGATAAAAAGAAAGGTGGAGAATGAGGAATAAAAACAAATAAGTGGGATGAAAATATGCTAGACAAGGGAGAAATTGAGTAAAGAGAATAAGCAAAGGCAGAGGAGCCAAGGAAAATGTCAAAGGGAAATAGGATTAATGAGGAAAGGTATTAGATTTCCAAAGAAAATAGAGAAGGACCAAAAAGGCGGTATGGGATAAAAAAGGTAAATGATTAGGAAAGAGTGGAAAATGAAGATGGAGGAAGATGACAGATAAGTAGCATAAAATATAATGAAGAGCAGTCTTTCCTCATGCACATTAACAGGGTTTTGTTAGCATGAAATGGAAGAGAGGGGAAGAGAATATGCTTTTAGTGTGTAGAAGGTTGAAGAAATAAAGAACAAAATATGAGTACAGCCAATCTGACCCTGCACTTCAGGTGCTAGCATTACGCATGACAATCCATTATCCTAATACCTGCAGTCTGGGTTATCAAAGGGCGAGAAAATACTAACAGCAAATAGAAAATTTATCCTTTCTAAGCATTTTTTATCTGGGGAGTGTGGGATAATTTTAGAAAATACTCCAGTCCTCTGAACATGCTGTATGAAGGAGCACACATAATGCTACATGCTTAGAGTTACCAATTTCCTTGTGATAACTAGACAATAACATGAAGTATGGTGGTTTGAAACCACTATTGACTTAAGCTTCTTCTCAATTAGACTGTACTTTCCAAGCCAATGTATCTTCATAATTGGCCATTGTATAAGTCGATATCTGTTCAATGTGGTATCTAGTGTCCTTTAATGAAGTTGCAGTTATTGCAGATATTAGCAAAATGGTATACTATCAGGTGGTTTAAAAATCAGCACTGGAATTGAGTTAGAGGAAAATAAAAATGACTGGGCTTTCAGGTCATCATCCTTTACTTCTGAAGGCTTGATCTCCTTAATTATAAGGGATTTTCTCTCTTACTTTCAGTGGTAGGCTCTTCCACAAAGTGTATGCTGCGACCAATACTATGTGTGAGGTAGCATGTACTGGTGTCCATAGCCCCTCAGCAGAGCAGGGCAGAGCCCCCTGAGCTGCTGGCTGGTCTGTTCTGTGGGCATGATGGAGAGATGGGTGCAGACACTGTGATGAGACATGCTGTCTCTCCACAAGCTAACATTTGCTTCATCACAAATTCACCAGATCTGAAGGGATTGTAGCCATGTAATTGATCTTCTCTTCAGATCAATGGAAGTTACGTCAGTGGCAGCAATGTCAGCCAGCAGCCCTGTCCTGTCTCTGTCGTATTCTGCCTCAGTGCGAAACCACTGGGGTTTGCCCCATATTCTCAAAAATCTCTTTTTGTTTAGGACAGCCTTGCAAGAGGCTGAGAGCTTTTTTAACAACTTAATATCTAGTGGCAGAAGATGCTTCTCCAGAAATGCTGTCTGCAGAAAGAGTGACTATGTCTCTTTCAGACAGATCGTCAGACTTTTCACCTTAGCTGATAGTGAGAAAAATGTTCTTGTTTCTCAGAGACTTAATTATCCATTTGCTAAATACAATGAGGAATGTCTATTTTTGTCTAAACCAGCATATAAAGAAGACAGCATAATAGAAATGAATACCAAATTTGCATGCCTGGATGCTGAGGCTTGCAGGGAACCTGACCAGGATGGGAAAGAGGAAAGTGAGGGCAGCTTCCCACAGGGCCAGAGATCCACTGAGCCATTCCTAGGGGAGGAAACCGTTTTTGGCCCTTACTTGTGTTTTCATCTCACTGTGTCTGGGAATAGAAGTGCTTTATTTCTGAAAAGTAGCTTCAAATCTACTAATACAGATGGATACAGATATTGACAAAGATACGGTGAATGAAATGTATGGTTGGTTGCTAAAGTTTGCTAATGCTTGCTCTTTAAAAAGAAGTGTCACATGTAACTAGAGCATCTTGGTTTTATTGCAGGAAGTGAAGGGTCCTTTGAAGTTGACAACACAACTGGAGCCATTTCTGTTATTAAAAGCCCAAATCAGCTCAAGAAAGAAGTGTATGAACTAAAAGTTCAGGTATGCTCTGTAGCCACTTGAAGTCTGTTGGTCTTTAATGCCATGAGTAGGCATGATTGTCTAAAATAGCTAAATTTAGCTGACTTTACCTGTTTTAGAAACTACCTCCCATATTTGAGAAGAGTGCTAGATAGCATAAATCTGAGCAAACTGGTTTTGTTCCTTGGAATATTTCATGTCTCAAATTACTTCTTTCAGATGAAGCCATCTTGTCCTAATTTCATCTCTGAGTCTAGAGAAATAACAACCTTTACAGGAACTGATCCTTCAGTTCAGAAAAATGCCAACTAGGTTTGCCTGTCTGTCCAAATATATCCAGTTTAAGTTAATCTCACCTAGACAGCAAAACAGAATTGGAAATGACAGACTAAATCTCAAAAAAAAGTGTGTAATTTTTCTTCTTCAAATATTTGCCTAAATACTTCAAGTACAGTTTTCCTTGCAGAGTTTTCAAAGCTGCAGTCCTTGCAGCAATGCGAAAATCAGCTACCTGTGGTACCACAGCAAATTTAAAGGCTGTCTTCCTTTTCTATTTTGTCAACGCTTTAGGCAAACAATTACTTTGTCTCTATTAGATTACCTATATTGTCTTTAGAGAACTTTTTTCAACTAGGTGAGTTACTAAGCTCACAAAATGAGGAAGAGAATTTTTTCACTTGAGCTTTATTGGGATTAGTTTATTACTAAAATCTTGTTGTAATCATCATAAACTTCAGCGTGAAATGGACTGAGATTTCCAGAGAAATATATGGCTGTGAATCTTCATGCAAATTAGAGTGTTAGGGTGATTTGTACAAGCAGATAATACCTGAGCATGAAAGTGATGAAAGAGAGTACACCACCATTATTCTCTCTCCTGCCTTCTGCAGGCATCAGAAGTTGGTCAGGAAGGTGACATCTCAGCATACGCTTTTGCCATGGTGACTATTCGGGTGGTCGACCTCAACAACCATCCACCAACGTTCTATGGAGAAAATGGTCCTCAGAACAAATTTGAACTGACCATGTACGAGCATCCCCCGGAGGGTGAAATCTTGAGGGGATTGAAGATTACAGTCAATGACTCAGATCAGGTAAATGGAAATTATGTGGACTTTCAGTATTCTTACCCTATTTTCCCAAAGACTAGAAAAGGCTGTCAGATGGGGAAATGTCCTTTTAGGAACTCAACTATTTCACCTGCATTCCCGCAAAGCCTAGGACAAACAAAGTAGTTGTAGGGCCCATTACCACAGAGAATTTGGACCCAGAAGTATACTTAATCTGTCATATTACAATTATGTTGAGAAGGGTGGTCCTAAACATGCAGCCCATTTCTTGCAGCAGCTGAAGTTGAACAGTCCTTATGAACTTCCCCTAACTTCTAGTTACATTCAGTTGTTATCAGTGTAATGTCTGGGAATGTAATCCGATCGGCAATTTACTTAGAGTTTCTAATCATTTTAGTAGTTGCACCTTAAGTACAATTTCTGCCTGTATTTTCTAAGCCCCTGATGGAAACAATATAGACCATGCTCTTACACTCATTTAATTAGATTATGTTATCCTTTGACTTTTACATTACAGCCAGAGTCTGCAGTGCATGCGTTGATAAATCATTCCCAATGGAATGATATTTATAGGTAATCTTATAAATTATGCCAACTGACAAAAACTATGCATAACCAGATAAAGGAAAGAAGACTCCATCCATCTCAGCCTGCTATTTAACTGACCTGTGATGCCCATTGATACTATGGTGATGGTTGCTATAGGGATTCCTAAGCTAAATACTGTATGAATGGCATCCATCTGAGCTAGCCAGAGGTTAGGTAGTGACAACAGCAAAGCTTAATGCATCTGAGAAATGTATTACTAGTGGAAAGAGTGCTCTTATATAACTGTGTTCGGTATTGTACTGTTTTGACTGTATTGTACTCTATCAAACTCACTAGCTTCTTTCCCCTCCATGCTGCTGCCCTGCAGCAAGCAGACAAATGACTGCTTTCAAAGCAGTTCTACGTCTATCTCGCTATTGTCACAGGGGATGTTGCTGCAGAAGGAAAGAAACAAAACCCATCTCTTCTATTTAGAGACAACATAGATATGTATCATATGTAGGCTGAAAAAAACATTTAGGCTGCAAGTTAGACTACAAAATAAGCAGAAAGCATTGCTAGATACACTGTATAGATTTCTCAAGAAGCTTCCTAGTACTGTATAAAACATCACTCTAGGTTGGGTTGGTTTTCTTTTAAGGCATAGAATGCAAATTTTTCTCTTCTGCACAAGTGGGCTACATAGAAAGTTAAACATAAGTTTCTTTCTGTCACAGCCATTAGTGCCTCTTTCTTTTGGGGGAGTGGCTGAAACAGGTGAGGAGGAGGAAGCTGTGGGCAAGGTCTGCTTTAGGTCTACAGTTTGATGAAAATTCTATCTTTACTTACAAGAATATTATACAGAATTTTCTTTCTCAGCCCTCTTTACCCAACAGACACAGCTTAGGGGCTCTGTGCTATTGTTCCTTCAGTCATACCTGTGTCCCGTGACTAGCTGCTTGGAGACATGCAGCAGCATGGCCTGCTTTGAGAAGATCTGGGTTCAGGGGACTTCACTATCAGAAATCACTTAGCTGCTGGAGGAAGGCAGTCCTCTTCCTCCCTGCCCCATGTCACTGTCCCTCCAGTCACGTACACTCCGAAGGGCAGAGGACTTTGTGTTGTCAGACAGAACACTTTCCCTATCAGCACTATTTTCCACAGTCCAGCAGCTCTGGCTTTCTGTTTTTTTGCTTGACTACTCAGCAAAAGAGAACCTGTTGTCATCTTTGTAGCTGCAGGGGTTTATATGACCAAGCAACACAGACCACTGAATTTGGATCCAAGGTCATTCTGTTTCCTTGGGGGACTACTGCTGAACACTTTTCCTCTTGACATGAGCTAGGGTTGCAGCAAAAACTGTTCATAACAAGCCCTCCAGAGATACAGCTGAAAGTAGAGTTATCCTGTTTAAAAGTTACTATTAGAAATTCTTCTTCTCAAGATTCACGGTAGGGAGAGAACATGGTACCAGTCAGGTGGTGAATCTGGTTAGTTTGTCACAGTGTAAAGATTACATCATTTGAGAAATTTATGTACCCAGAGGGCTGGTAAAGTGGATTCAGCTTATTTTCCTACCTTCTGTGTAAGACAGAAATAGAAGAATCACCATTGCATCTTTTCTCTTCCATGCTCCAGTTTGATTTAAGAGAATTGGTCTGGCCAACTGGCTCTGGCTCACTCTTCCCAACTCGCACACAACTAGGGGTAACCTTTTAGATACTGCTCCTTTCCATGTCCTCTCTGGCTAGAAAGCTTATCTGTATAATGGGATTCGGCTTCTCACTTCACCTGGATCTGTCAAATGCATGTCAGATTTTATTCTGCGCAACTGGAGCTCCTATGTCCAAGTGTATCAACTTCAAAAAGGTCTAATGGCTATAACTCTGGGCTAACTTAACCCGGTCAATGCAAACCATAGCATGCCACCTCTGTTTGGAAATTGCACATCTTTGTGGTTCTTCATCATCATCCCAGGCTGTGAGCTCTTAGCACACAGGCTGAGTGTTTGAGGTGTCTGCTGTCCTGACAGGCAATTCAGTTGTCTTTCCTTGGCAGGAACCAGGAGAAGGCAGGACTTGCCTGCCGACGTGCACACGATGTCAACTCTGTCATTTGTACTAGCTCACGGTGTGAGGCACAAAACCCCAGGCCACTTGCCACAAGATCACTCTCTTAGCCAGTCCTCCTACAGGGTTTTTCCATTCTGACTGAATGAATAACCGCGCTTGTCAATCTATTTTAAGAAAAGCTGTGTCCATTTTGTGACCAGGGCTGAAGGGATTATATAACTAAGCTTCTTAGCAGTCTCTTGCCCAGGGGATGGAGAGCAGAGGGTTCTAAGCAGTAAGACTCATTCTGATATTATACAGTGTGAAGAAACAGAGACAGTCTAGGCTGTAAGAAATGCATCATTCACTGAAAACAATGCTGTATCTGCTTTTATTCACAGGGAGCCAATGCTAAATTCAACCTTCGTCTTGTTGGACCTGGTGGCATCTTCCGAGTGGTTCCTCAAACAGTCCTGAATGAGGCTCAGGTTACAATAATAGTGGAAAATTCTGCTGCTATTGACTATGAGAAATTCAAGGTGTTAACCTTCAAGGTACTTCCACTTTCCAGGTCCTCTCATCCTGTGTATATCATATGTATATAATGGCTTATGTATCTGATGGGATTTAGCTTCTTAATCCACCCAGAGCTGTCTGATGCATTGTCAGTGACATTATATTCCATGTAACGGAAACTCATTTCAGCCTCTGGCTCATCAACTTCCAAAGGTTTAATGGATGCGTATGTGAACTAATTTAGTCTAGTCAGTTAAAAATGTTGAGTATTATCTCTCTGTGGAGACTGCACATGTTAGTGGCTGTGAGTAATTCTAGACTGAACCTTAAGGGTGTTATTTCTGCTCTTAAAATGATGAACGCACAGGATGAAATCCCATTTCTTTGGGGCCAGAACTTTACCCGCTTGGTCCTAAGTAATTTGGTTCATGATCATGCTTTTGAATGTTGTCAGGCCGAAGATCCCAGCCGACTGAAAGATAATTACCAAAAATTGCTGACTTTGTCAGAGTGAATCTGTCTATATGACCTTTTGCATAGTCTGACCTGAATCTACCTCACCCGTGCTCTAACCTAACCATACAAGAACCAGCTTTGATCCTAAAGGTGGACCTTTGCATTATCACCTTCCCCAATGGATTCATTGACTCATCAACAATATAATTAAGTAGTCTGGTTTTGTGTCAGCCGCCTGTGAACATGAGGATAGATGGCTCAGTTCTGACTGCAAAGAATGGCATAGACAATCCCTGAAATCATTAAAACAAAAATGCCCACACTATCTAGCAGAGTATTAACATATGCTAGTTTTAACTTTGTGCAAAATGGTGGGGTTTGCACAGCCCAGAAGCCAATTTCTTGGATTTTTGTCTCACCCTTGCTACATGGTTTGCTGTGTGTCCTTACCAAGTTCCGTTGCAGTATGCTTCATGTCTCCTCTTGTAATGTTCCTTAGTCATTTGGAGCTTCATAGGTTATAGATGCTACAGAACTATGAGGCATCATTATTGGATAAAAGTGGAAGACTCTGAAAGGGCTATAAAGTGCTACTGACACTAATTATAGTAATTGTACATTTATTCAGGTGAAACTATTGAAAGACCAATAAAGAAGTTACACATGGTCTCCTCATGAATACTAATAGAAATCAAAGTAGTTAATGTGATTGCCATGAGCACTGAAAGAATTAATTACCAGAAAAAATAATATATGTATATTTTTTTAGCTTAAGCAATTATTTACTTTTGCCTTTTTTTTTTTTCTTATTTTTGGATGATTTTTTTTTTTTCCCTGCTGGAGAAAGACCATAAGGCTTTACTGAAAATGGGGAACCTTTGTCTAGATTCTAAATGAAGAAGGTGCAGCTGTATGTCATGGTAGTAATATATGGTAGCAAATAATTTATAAAGACCTCATTGCTGTCTCCATTTCCCTGAAAAGTCCAAATCACTTCCTACCTAGTTTTAGTTGCCAAGTAGTCATTCTGGAATTTTGATGAAATAGATTCTTATTTCTATACAACATGTATCCCACAGCAATTTTGAGAAGCTATTTTCAGGGGGTTTTGTTTGTTATTGAGCAGTAAAATACCAGAGAGAAGTTAAAGTTAATTTGACTTGGAGATGCACTGAAAACCTACCTGAATAAAAGACTAGTAGAGAAAATATATATTCCATTAAGGGCTGCCTCTTAAACATAATTAGTCAGGACCTCTTTCATTTTCAGCTGCCCAAGAGCTAGGGTGGCTTTCCCAAGGTATAGCAGCTGTACCCCTCCAGCTTGGCCTTTTAGATCTCAAGTCCCTCTGCCAAAGGGGACACATATTGTTGTCCCACCTTGTCAGGGGCTTCCTGCTCTGTGGTGGCTGCTCTTCCCTGCACCAATTAGCTGTGCACTAAGGGGAAATATGGGAAACCATCTTGCTAACCCAGCACTGCTGTCCCTCAGCTGAGGGATGCGATAGGCATGCACTGGTGTTAAGTTCTGCTGATGGCCAGCCAGAGCATCCATGCTGCTGTCTTCTCCCTATTCCTCGCCTTGCTGTATGTGGTTGCCTCCCTTTTCAGATGAGCAGAGTTATGAGAATGCATTATGCCAGAGTCCTCTATTTGCCCTCAGATACAGTGAGGTAATTCAGAAGTCCCTGTGGGTATGTGACAACATCCTAATCAGCATGAGGCAGTGAGGGTACAGCTTCCCAGAAGTTTGGTGGCAGGAGTCCTCACAAACTTTGTGAAATGGGATTCTGCTGTACGTGTCTCATTCCTGACCATCCTGCATTTTGGGTTGGGGTACTGCTGCTTCCAAACATCTCAGGGCACCAGTTATCCCACCTCTTTACCCTGTTTATTGCCCTGACTTCTTTCCTGATGAAGAACGTATGCATCCTCTAGAAAGGATAATGATCCAATTTAAGTGATTATTTAAAATCATTCGGTGCTTATGTTTCCCTAGATTCTAGGGACTGCCCAGGGATGGGTGTTTGCTTGTTTCTGTTATGGCTTTTCAGCTGTGTTGGTTAGTTATGATCAACCACATCTGTCACGTGAAGTCTACTCTATATACGTGGGTTTGGGGTGCTTTTTCCACAGCTGATTGCCTATTGCAAGCATGCAGAAATGAGCCTAAGCAGCATGCTGATATAGCTCATCATGTCTCTGGTTTTGAGCCATCCAGGCTAAAAAGCACCAACATGCCATGAGCAGTGGAAGGAAGCTCTTTTAAGAAATAATAATAGCTGTTTTGTAGTAATTCCCTGGTTTTCTCTTCCTAGCTACTGGCAATAGAGGTGAACACACCGGAGAAATTCAGCTCAACAGCTGATGTAGTGATACGCTTGCTGGATACCAATGACAATGTCCCAAAGTTCTCTTCTGACTACTACATTGCCAGGATCCCTGAGAACTCCCCAGGGGGCTCAAATGTAGTTGCTGTTACAGTAAGTTTCATTCATCTCTTAAGAAATTCTGTCTTTTCTAGGTGTCTGTGGAGACAATACCTTAAAGATAGGGGACAGAGACAAGTAACAAATCTTACCCACCACTCAGCTTCCAGACTGAACTCCAGATCCTTTCCAGAATCAACAAAACAAACCCACTCTGAAAAAATAAACTCTTAGGCAAACATTTTTCAGAACCACGAATTTACTTTGTTTTTTAATTAAAGGCCATCTGCTTTTAAGACAAATCACATGGCCTGTGAGTACTAAGAAAGCCCAAGTCGAATCAGTGTCCAGCAGGAAGATCCAGTTATGATTAAGTGGAATTGAATTTATTGGATTTGCTTGCTTAAGTATGAGTAAAAAGAAAACAACATGGCTGCTAGTCAGTATTAGTCTTCTAGTGAGAGGAGTCTGGCTGCTAGATGCATAATTAGACAGTTAATGAAGACAAAAATATAACATTAAAATGCTTACAGCATGGAAAGAAAGATCCTCTCACAGGAGGAAAAACATGCCTATGGATTTTCCAGTATCCCACATTTTCATATAAAGAAAGTCAGCGTATTACATGGACCACATGTGCTGGAGAAGCATTTCCAGCCATTGATGTGAGCTGTATCTCTTTAATGCAGCTGCTAGGACTGGAAACAGACCTCATGCCACAAAGCTGAGAAAGCACCTGGCCATCTGGGGCTCAGTGGGTGATGCAAGTCACCTTGCAGAGGCCTCATGGATAGGTAAGAATGATGGAGGCAGGTTGCCAGAGATCTGCAGCACATGCTGACTGCAAGTAAGAAAGAAAGAGTCAGAATAATAAAGTACTGAAGGCAAATTTTAGGGGTGGAAGAACAAAAGAAGAAGTGGAACATAAACAGTACAGAAAGTTTTATTAGAAGAAAACAGATTTCTGTTTTCTGCAGAAAACAGAATCCCAAACATCACTATCTTTGCAGCAAGAGCACTAGAAATACTAGGAGGTGAACAGCAGAAGAAAAAAATAAAATAAGTTTGCAAAACAATGAAATTACCCATTCTGAGCCAAGGTACACAGGTCATTATAGCTGGCGAGTCCATATAAAATTTACTGTCATGTGCTGTCAACATGTCCTCAGAGCTACCAGAGAAGTAAGAGCTTCTAGAAATAGCTGTTACCAAATCAATAGGTTTCCTAATCCTGAGCTAAGAAAGGAAGCCAACAAGAGTCTGGAACAAAGATATCATCTGGGGTAGTATCTGCATTACTGAAAATCACACAGGCACAAGAGTGATTAAACTATATAAAAAGCTGAAACATTGTGTATAAGTTGAAGCATTTGTTATGCATTAAATTGAATCAATTAAACAAGCAAAGGCTTAAAAAATACTCTATATAAAGTAAATAATTTTGTCTGGGGAATATGCATTAATATTTAACTGATAATTAGGAAGGTTTGAGAGTGGGCAGTTTGGTTTTTTTGTCATTAAGATTAGCTCCATCTCTATTAAAGGAAGGATGTGTCAAATGTCAATAGATAGAGCCATCTAGTGGCTTTCTCCCTGCTAGAGCCTTTGGGCACCAGCATGGCCAGGAGATAGGCGGCATCTTAACAGCTTTCTGGGAAGATCAGGGACATTTCCTTGTGTTATATTTTGCACATTTGTTTTATGTGGTTTCCCCCTACAAATGCGATGGCAAAAAGAGTGAAAAGCGTTTGGGTTTTTATATAGCCTGTTTTTAAAAGAAAAATTAAACATTTCTCTTTTGCCATTTAGTAGAGGTTGATTCTCTTATTTCCTTTTCTTAAGGCTACAGATCCAGACTCAGGGCTTTGGGGAGAAGTCAAGTACTCTATCTATGGAACAGGAGCAGATCTGTAAGTAAAAAAAAAAAAAAAAAAAAAATTACATAACCTCTAAGCAGGGTTTTAAAAGATTTCCTTTTTTTTTTAAGAGCAGACTCATTCTTGACCTGCTCATTTCCAAGGACATTTATGCCATGTTCTTTGTGAGTTCTGCGAAAACAACAACAGAAAAACTAGTGTAATCATTAAACATCTGCTTCATGAACTCATGGAATTTTACCCACAAGCCCCCAAAGACACATAAGGCAGCTAAAGTATCAGTACAGAGGATCTGTCCAATCACCATTTAAAAAACACTTATAAGGGGAAGAGGAGGTTTTGGTCTAGTTGTGAAAAGTCAGTTCTGGAGGACAGAAAAAAAAAACCTTGCCTTTTCCTCTTTACTTTCTGTTCAGTTGTATAGACAGTTTAGTTTAAACTCTTGTCAACATAAATCAAAGACAAGACTTTCACAAATATAAACTTCAGCTTTGGAGGCCAGCTGCATTGGGTTTTCAGAACATTTTATGTATTTAAACCTAATAGTCCTGTATCAGCGAAGAAGGAAATCTGTTGTTTACTTGATTTTGCTTACTTGATTTTGTAATGATGCCTAGCTTCCTCTGTCTGTTTTGGGGGACAGTGATGGGTAAGAACATTCTGAACCTGAAACACTGATTTCTGCCACACTGCTTCTATTCCAGCAGTTGTCCTGGCCCATTTGCTGCCATGGCTAGCGTCACTGGCCATCACAGTTATTGCTTCTGGAACTTGCAGCTCCAGGATATGGCTCATCCGCAGAATCTGTTTTTCTCTGTACATTATCCACTTGTAGTTAAAGCTGAACTCTTCCTGTTAAGGCGAAAGCCTTTTAGGATGCACAATCAAAGTCCAAAATACAAGATGATAATGGCGAACCTCTTCTGTAGCCAGAAGGATACACATACAGGAGCATTTCTATGATGGATTATTTTGAGCTCTTCACTAAGTCCTGAAGCTAGTTGCTAACTGCCTAGAGGCAAGCAGGCAAAGATCATGTCATAAAGGCAGACCTTTTAGGTTTAGAATATAGCAGCTGGTGCAAAGAAGCTTATGAAGGTTGTTGACTAAGGATTTAGAAAAAAATGTGAGTGCAAGTTTATTCTGATTGGAATTATGGGGATACTCAGACTCACTGTTCTTCTGTGAAAATTAAGAGTGAATACTTTTTTTCTTCCTTCTTAAGTATGATTTTTTTCCTTTGTGCCAGAATGGCATGTCTCTGTAAAACTGGATTGACTGCCTAGTCCTGGAACTTCCAGACCTGCTGAACACACAAGTTTGGTGCAGATGTGAGAGTTTCAATTAGACACATGATTTTTTCTGTCTCAGGGGTTTCATCAGTGGATATGTAGTTGCATTGGCAGAAAGATGAGTTGCACTGGGGGGAGAAGAATCGTGTTAACTGTTGAAGATGAAACCATTATGCTCGTAATCCTACATCTAAGCTCTCAGTGGGAGTGGGGTACACTGCTGCAATGCCTTCACATTTCTGTGCTTCTATTCTTCCACTAAAATGTGAGTGATGAGAGTTCTCTCTGCATGGTTAGCCTGGGTTGTGTACTAAGGAGGCACCTGGTATGGGCACTGTTTCCTATCAACAGTTTGCACAGGTCTTTCGACCTCTATGTCTTGGCTTTCATCAAGACTTGTATTTGTATTTAACAGGGTAATGAAAACAATTGAAGAGTCTGGATTATTAAGTGCCCTTTTCACAATCACTCTCAATTGTGCTCACAGTTGAAATACAGAAAATATTTTGTTATCCTGTACATTAATTAAAGGGTATATAAACCCCTTCATCTGTTAAAAACCCTACTGCTTGGAACCTACACTGGCAGCCCATTTTAAAAAGACACTTGTTAGTATCTTCTCTATAAATCCAAGGTTTTGGCTGACACTTTTGACAGTGTCTCAGTAATTACAAATGTGTAGAATTAAACTTGCTACAGATAAATCTGAACACCCACTCCATCCCAGTGCCAGTCTATGGAAAAGTCATTACTTTTGGAGGAGACAATTAGCCCCACACTTTGGGGGATTTGAGAGCAGCCATTTTGCTTACTCATTTTGAGAAGTGAAGAGCTAAAATATGATATGCAGCATACTTCCTTAGCTATCAATCTTAATTTATGCAGGACATGATCTAACATACTGTACTTATAAACCAGGGGAAAAAAAAAAGGCAAAAAAAAAAAGGCAGTTCCTTAGTGTTTTAACACTAAGAAATCATTCTAGGATAAGACCATCACACTGTGTATTTACTGAGGACAAAGACTTTAACAGAAAATGCACCTAAAATGACTAATGCTCAATAGGTCGAAAAACGCCAGGAACTGATAATTCTCTGGTTTTAAAGCCTAAAGGAACTAGCCAGACAGGAGTTAGATGAAGAGTAACCAGTCTTTTGGCACAACATTTCAATGTTTAAAGCCCACCTTTGCCCCAGGCTGTAAACACACATTAAGTAACCAAAAGAACTAAAAGTCTTTGCATGCTTCTTTTGCAGGTTCCTAATCCACCCATCAACAGGTATAATTTATACCCAGCCCTGGGCTGTATTAGATGCTGAAGTGAACTCAAAGTATAATTTCTATGTGAAGGCTGAGGACACAGATGGGAAATACAGCTTGGCTGAAGTGTTTATCACTGTGCTAGATGTCAATGACCACTCTCCAGAGTTCAATGAAAACATCCAGGAAAAGACAATGATCATTGGATCACCAGTGAAGATAGAGGTGAGAGACAACACTGTGTGTCACAAAGCAGAGTGCTTTGGAAAAGCCCGAGCTCTGATGTTTATTGTTCAGGAAATGTGATGAATGTCTGAAAGTTGGCTTTTCCTGGGGCTTTATTTTTCACATTCATGTATAGGTAACAAGCAGATTAAAGCATGGAATGATAGTATTTACAGACTGCTGAGAGGGAGAAATAAATTCTATAAGCAAAAGATACAGTTCTGTTACAGTATTCGAATCACCCACTGATGGAGGATCCTGGATTACACAGTGATCATAAGAAGCCCAAATAAAATGACTGAATGAAAGTACAGGGGTTTGAATACTTAACCTTCCTGCCATGCCTTTGTGCCTAACCACACAGCTTCTCTTCCTTCTCTTTGCAGAGTTGTATTCGTTGATCCGGTGTGGAAAAGGAGGCTAAAAAATTGCAATAACAATTCACAGGCAAAGGAGCAGAACATCTTGCGTTACACAAATTTGAATGCATATAGTGAAGATTACACAACACTTAATGTTAGCAGAAAAAATACCACAGCACAAAAATTAGGGCAGCTATAGTTTATAGTGTGGATCTAATGCCATTGTTCCCTATTACTTCACATTTGTCCCCATGCTGTGCAAGAAACTCCCTAGCAGTGGACCATTTGCATTCTACAAATAGGCTACGGTTCAGTTTTTCCTCTGATATTGTTTAATCTCAAAAATCATTTATACAAAAATAACTCTAGTCCTGCTGTTTTTCACTAGAAAATGTAGCATAGCTGATACCAGAAAAGGGGAAATTGTTTCCAAGATGAAAGAAAAACAGCCCAGTCACAGCATGGGTATTATCAGAAATGAATGCTCAGAAACTCTGAGTTTTGTTTTCAGGCAAAGATACAAACAATAACATCTCTATTCTTTATACTTCTCCTACCAGGCTATAGATCAAGATGCAGAAGAACCCAACAACATTGTGGATTATTCCATCATGCAAGCAGATCCAGCCAACGTGTTTGATATAGACCAAAGCACTGGGGAAATCAAACTGAAATCATATATCCGTTCCCTGGACATCATCCACAATATCACAAAGAACAAAGACTGCATATGGTCACTGGTGGTGCAGGCCAAAGACCGAGGTTCCCCATCCTTCAGTACCACAGCAGTTCTGAAGATTGATATCACAGAGGAGGTAAGCAAATGTTATTTTAAAAAATCCTTATGTGAGAGGCACCAAAGAGTAGACACTGTTTGCTTCATTGCTGACAGTACTTTAAAAATTATTCAGGAGTTGAAATCTACAGCCAAAACGTTGCCAGCCGTTCCTTCTCCCTCCTTGCTAGCTCTGTTTTGTAGCATTTCTAGAGCCTTGTGGTGAAGCTGGATTCTACAGTCACAAATATAAAAGACATTTTGATCAGAGAAATTGCAAAAGTACAAAGGTAGGAGCATAATACGGTTGGGAGATTAATTTCTTGCATCTGATTTTTAGAGATAGATGCGAATTAAAGACTACAGACTCCTGAGAGTAAAGGTAAATCCTGACTGCTAAATTTCTGCACTTTTTTATGTAATTCAACAATCTTTTTCCCTACAAAAAGTGAGTAAAGTAGCTGTGGTCAAAGTGAAATGTATCAGACCAGTTTTGCATGTCAACATAAGTGACAGAGGAAAAGTGAGAAAACTATTATAGAAATCCTTTAAAGTACATAGAATTTTAGATGTGAGTTTAATAATTGCAGTATTATCAGCAGACCAAACAAGAAGACTCTAAAAGATTGCACACATAGATTGAGAGTTTCCTATTAGTCCAACTTTTACATCAACAAAAGGACAAGCAGCACATGCTTGCATGATTCTTATTTATTGTAACTGCCTTGCCATGCCTTTAAGTAGGTACCAGCAGGGTGGAAATGGGCTTTAAAGTAGATGAGAAACACATCATTAGCCTGACAATCTCTGGACCACGCACATACTGGGCAAAGATGCAAATCTCTTCCTACAGACAGCAGCTGGCCTTCTCTTTGGTCAAAGCGCACCTACTGCTCCTTTATCTTTTACAGTCTTTCTCTGTTTTCTCCATGCCCTCTTGTTCCATTGATACTCCTTATCAGGTGCATTTATATGATACTTCTTGTACACAGTTCTTGTACACAGAGCCTGATAGAAGTTAAAAGCTGTCTTCAGAGAACACTTGTGCGCATTGGCAAGATAAACTTGGCAGCACAGGAGTAACCCTCAGTCTCTGTTGTGAGCGCCTGTCCTGTCAGAACTGCCAGGTGACTTCGGTCTGCCCTAGCAGAGGGGGTACCTGGCATGGGGCTTCTTCTTGGGGCTGGCCAGCCCTGCTGCAGGCTCCATGGAAGCTGCTGTGCAACATTGCTGGGGCTCATTATGGGCAGAGCATGCTGCTTCAAGGCCATGACACGTGGAAATGGGGGACTGCACATGCTGGGTTTCTGTGATCACTCTAGAGATTTAGCCATTCTTACTGATATAAAGGAAATAAACTGCTTAACACTGTGATTTCCCACGGAAACCAGACGTTTTGGTGGATTTTATATAGCAAATAAGAATTTCTACCTGCAGCCAATAGTGGGGGCTCCGGCCCTTCCTGCCTTGCTTCCAGGCTTCTCACAGGGTGTACACTCCAGGAGTGTGTGGTACCAGGTGGCCACAGGCACTGTCCCCCGTCTTGGTCCCCAGTATTTGGTCTCCAGTTTTCCTTCCTGTCCAGATGAGCTGGTGACTTCTCTGTTAATATGCAGGGCTAAGGTACAGGGTTGAGGGATATCGAGGGGAGGGAGGGTGCACTACACCTCCTCTGCTGGGGGAGAAGATGTGTCCCTGAACCAGTTGATGAAGGACATCTGGAAGGAAAACAAGAGCAGCTTATTTCCTGGATTTCCTTCTTGTGTTTCAAGCACATCAGCACTTGTCTTGTACAAATTTTCCCCTCTGCTTCCTTTTCTCCCCCTCCAGGGGCACAGATTTGGCACAAAGTGAGGGATAAATTCTAAAGGGAAGCAGAGAAGGCAGTGAGACATGTATTCCTCTCAGATAATTTTTCTTTCTCTTCCTCCCATGCTGGATGAAAAATCCCGATAGTCTAGGATACCAACAGTGTCTTCTTTCTTCACTTGAGTAGGTCTCTTCAACAGGGTCTGCACTACTAATCTGATGTTACATCCTCCATAAGATTTTGTACATTTCTCCAGTAACTCTTCCATTACTTGCAATGATTTGTGTTGGTTTTGGTTTGTTTTCATCCAAAACCATCACATCTCCTTGCAAAAACCACTCTCAAATTTCAGCTTGCATGTGAGTGAGATGCAATGCAATACCAGCGTACACAACCTTTGGTCCCTCTCTGTGTCCCAGAGACCGTGCAATCACTGCTAACACTTTGTGAAGAAGAGTCTCTCGGTATAGGAACATTGTGTACTCTCTGGCTTTCTCTCTTGAGGCTGTTACAAAAGTATATTTCATCCCTCTGTGTGCTCTAGCTGTAAAAAATCTCTTTCAGTTAGCTGTTTGGTGGGCATTTATGTATTACTGATTTTGGATAAGGAGGATTTTTTTGAAAGCATCCTCTAGAGGTTTCCTGCAGTGTTAATCACACTATGTAATTAAACAGGCATATTTTCTGATTAACATTTACCATTGCAATTAGCACAGGGCTGTGCCCTTTGAGATAGATGCCTAGTGGCTAAGTTCAGCAGTATTGCACATCAAAAGGACCTTTTGCACTTGGAATAATACGGTGATAAAAAAATCCAGAAGCCTCTTAATTTAACTGAGTCTGGGTTTATGGAAATTGGTATTGAGTGGCGACTGTTAATCTATCCTTTCTCAACAGAATATGAAACGTGCTGAAAAAGCCACTGTTTTTTCACCCTTATGTCTCACTCAAAAATCTATTCCTGCTACTTGAGATTTTCATGGAAAGCTGATTCCCACTCCTGATCCTGAAGGTTGGCCTGATGAGGAGATCCCTCTGCCTCTTCATGACTCCACTGAGATTTTGCAAATATATGGGGGCGTTTATTTACACCCCTTCATGGACTGAGGCTTAAATCCACATTTAGACAGCATAATCTCCAGTCCTTAATAGCTTTGGCCACTCATTTAGATTTCTAAATGTAGCTGGTGAGTCTCAGTTTTAGATCCTCCTAACTGAAAGGTTCAACAAATACTATCTGTGAATTAATGTGGAGATCTCCTTGTCTCTCATATTAACTCTGCAACCATGGAAACTGTGGTTGCTGATGGCACTAAATATCCTTTACCACAGTTGCAGAGCAGTTAGCCTCTTCTTTCTCCAGTTACATGGACCTTGAATATAATTGTTCAAAGAAGGTTGGTTTGATTTGAGAAGTCTTGCCCCATGCTGGTGTTTGTATTGCAAAGTGATGTAAATGCAGCCTTCATATACAGTCATAGCACTGCTCCTTGGGATAAGCACTGAAGGGGGCAGCTTGTGTTCTGCCTCAGATCAGGAGTTACTTCTGAAGCAAATCTCCTTATCAGCCCACATTACTGTGGGATAGCTCATATCTCAGACAGCTCCAAGCACACAAACTGTATTTCTTTCAGATGAAAATGTGTTTGTGAAACACACCAACTGTGCTTTGGCGGTAGCAAGCAGTCCGTCCCTGCAACCAGGCTAGAGCAAAAGTCCAGAAATGCTTGTTATGTGGAAATAAGCTCCACAGAACCAGCTGGTTTTTGCACAAATCCAATTGCTAAAGTCAACACAGCCTGAGTTGTTTATAATCTGTGATAGCTTGGGCTCTTAACAGCTTCACCTACTTAGACTTCTAAATACAGCTGAGGAGACTTAGCTGCTCTTGTGGTTGAACAGCTCAACCACACACTCCTGTTGTGTCCAACTTCTGGATACATCAACCACTTGCTCTGTTCACTGCGACCCATGCATTATGAAAGGCCCTTGAGAAGCTGCCAGGAGGTGTGTGTGTCTGCCCACTGCAAACTGTTGTGGCAGGAAAGAGAAAAGGAAAGGAAATTAGTTACCATTTCGGTAGCAAAGACAGATATGGGCATCCTATTTGGAAAACATAACAACATAAGAAGGATGTGAACATGCTAGAAGAAGTCCAGAGGAAGGCCACAGAAGTGATCAGAGGGCTGGAGCACCTTGCCCATGAACACAAGGCTGAGAAAGTTGAGGTTGCTCAGCCTGGAGAAGAGAAGGTTCCAGGGAGACCTTGGAGCAGCTTCCAGTGCCTAAAGGGAGCCTACAAGAAATCTGGAGAGGGACTTTTTACAAGGGCATGTAGTGATAGGACAAGAGGGAGCAGGTTCAAACTGAAAGAGGGGAGATTTAGCTATTAGGAAGAAATTCTTTATTGTGCGAACGGTGAGGCACTGGAATATGTTGCCCAGAGAAGCTGTGGCTGCCCCATTCCTTGAAGTGTTCAAGCCCAGGTGGGATGCGGCTTTGAGCAACTTGGTCTAGTAGATGGTGTTCCTCTCCATGGCAGGGGTTGGAATTAGATGATCTTTAAGGTCCTTTCCAACCCAAACCCATTGCTACTTAAATAATGGGAAAACTCTTTGCACAGCAAAATGATGAAAATTGCTCACTACATGTAAGGTTATATAGTCCATGAATTTCAACAGCATTTCTTCACCCATTTCTCTTTGGCAACAGGAAATATTCAGGGTAGGAGAAGAGTGGGCTTGGATAATGTGTTTGAGGTAGGTTATGAAAATACATAAGTGAAGGCAATGTGGGTATTTATTAATGCATTTACATTCCTGAAGTTTAGGGATGTGATTTAAATAGTGTTCCTGTGTAATACCTGACAAGAGGTACTCTGAAACATTTTGGGGGGATACTCTTAGTTGTCTTCCTCTGCAGACTGGGGAGGATGAAGAGATGAGCATCCTAGTTTAGGCTGATACAGGGAAATCCATGTGGTCTCACTTTAACTGACTAAAAGCCAGAGGTTCAAGACCAAGCTAGTCACAAGGCTCTCTTTATACTCACTGTCTTTGAGATCTATATTGGCATGTGGTGACTACTACTTCGGAGGTATCATTTTCTCCCCATTGACTAAAAAGCTGGGAGCTTAGATGACCAACTAAAATGCAGATAACCTGTTATTAGAAATGGAAAGTTTGGGTGATGATTCCCTTCCTAAGTCTAGGCCAGAGGATTGGGGCATGATGAGTAGCCCTGTCTCTCCACAGCTGCACATAGCTTTATGATCAGCTATTTGTTAAATGAACCTGCTCGTGAATGTGCCATTTCTGAAGGATCTCCTGGCCTTCCACAACACTACTCTCTGTCCAGATACAATTGCAGGAGCTTGTATTTATTACGAACTTCTCTTGGAAATGTAGTCCAGGGTGGACTACTGTGCCATGAGTAAAGGTGATCTATGTACCACAGTGCTACCCTCTATTCTCTGATCAACCAGGTGTTTAGAAGTGCCTCCTAACTTCGGTTAGTGCTTCTGGATTCAGTTCAATGTCATTACAACTGTCTCTTCTCCTGTGCCTAGTTCAACACTTAGCTCCCTTTACATTATATGCTCTCTGTCCTGTACGCATTTCACCTCAGTTCCCTAGCTGTACTTATACTAGATATTGCCCTCCTTCAAGTATAACCATGTGAGGGCTGACCATTTCTCTTATTTTTGATATTTCCAGATCAAGTCCAGGGTAAGATCCTATATTTTAGGCCTCAAGAAGCGTCCATGGACAATATTTGGAATTTGCATGAGTGGCATCCTTTCTACCATTTCTGTAACAATGGTGATCTCCACCATCATGTACTGGAAAAGTGTGAAAAGATCCAAGCTCCACCCACAGGGCAAAATCCGCAAAATTATACGGGGACCTCCGAGACGCACAGTGTGCTAAGCTGCAAAGTGAACTGGCCATTCATTTGTCCTTAATATGCCATATGTAGTTTATGTTATTGCTTATTTCTTTTATTTTTAAAAACAAAGCTCTTTCTTTAACTCTACTCACCTCCCCTACCTCAAAGAGTTTTGTTATGTCTGTAAAAGAGTACTTGAAAACAGAATGGAGCACATACCTGCTAACTACTCATTTGTACACTATAATTTTATGAAGTCAGGTTTTCTCATAATCTTTTCAATGCCATGCTCAGTAATAGTCCTATAAACTGCACACCATATCACCTGCAATTGTTGTTGAAAGATCATTTTCTACTCATAAACTTCTGTTTGGGTTCAACACTGTTATTCCTAGGAAATTAACTCTGAAATGTAGTACAACAATACAGCTGCACATCCTGGAGCCAATTATTTTCTTCCTCAGTTCTTGCAAATTAAACAAACACTATGGTGACATGCAGAAATCCATCCTAATTTGGCAGTAGTACTCCTGTACGCTTTCACATCTGATGGTCATTCATCTCGGAATGCTGTAATGCTTGCTCAGTGTCCTGTTTCATCTAAAGTCTCCAAACCTGGGCTGGCTCTTTGACTCTCATTTTTTTTAGAGACAACTTCCATTAGTTAGCCCTGCTTGTTACATATTTTGGACAAATGAAATTTCCGGGTCACTGTCTGTCCCATAGAGTAAGTCATGTGTTTTCTCTGTACTCTTTTACAGACTCTTCACAAAGGGCCTATGGCCGCCTTTTTGATGCAAACTAAAGATAACCCCATGAAAGCCTTAGGAGTGCTAGCTGGTGTCATGGGCACAATGGTGCTGATAACTATCATGATCTCTACTGCCATGTTCTGGCGCAACAAGCGGTCCAACAAAGTCATGCCGGTAAGACGGATCATAAAAAAGAGACAGACCCCACAGCCCCGGACAATGAGGATGGAATGGCTGAAGTTCAAGAGGCCCAGCAACGCTGCAGAGAAGTTTGTTGTTGAGGATGATGCCAAAGATCTGCACAATGAGAACAGCAACAACAACATTCAGGTTGCCCCTGTGCCGCCGACTGCTCCCTTGCCTCCGCCGCCCCCCACTGCGGCTCCCAGGGGTGATGCCCCAGGGTGGCGGGTGCCGACTGTGTCCGGCTCCCTCACTCCCAAGTTTATAAACAAGCAGGTAAAGAAGAGAGGTCACGGCAGCGCCCACAATGCCCTTGTGTCAGAGCTCAAAATGAGGTTTGAGAAGAGGAACGCAGCTATGGGTGAGCCCCACATCTAGGTGCTCTTGGCAGCCCCCAGTGACTGCAGATTGTGGCTGTGCGTGGATATATTTACGTGCTGTGGTTTTCCCTGTGTCTGTCAGCATTCTGTGAACTGAGAGCACCTTTGTGCTGGAGTAGACACCCTTCACCTTCTGCAAGTATTACATGCTACAGAGTCACCACACCTATAGCATAGTTGCTGTCATTGTCCAGTTGCGGCTGCAGTTCCTTTGGCTTGTGTCTCAGTGCTGGCCCTTCCCAACAGCTGTCTGAACAGGGTACCGAGTACCTTCACGCCAGCCACAGTTTCCCCAAGTGAACAGGGATTCAGGTTGCCCCCATTTTGATGGTCCCTACCCAGAGTCCAAGTTTTCAAACAAGGAATTCTGCAGCCAAGGCACTGGAGGATGCCAGTTCTGACCTGGGCTCATAGGTGTGTCTGAGGGGTCCAAAACCCCATCACTTCCAATCCCAGACTCACTTTTGAAAACACTGGCCTGGCTGTGGTGCCAGCACTGACTTGACGTGCAGGTCTCCTACAGCAGTGACACTGCAAACTGCAAGAAGGTATAGCGTAGCTGTTACCTGCTGTCCTCAGGGTGCAACACACTTTGCAACAGCTGGCAGAGCGATGTGCTCATGGCTCATTCGCAAAAGGTAAGCGGACAGACTTGGAGAAGATCATCACTTTCCTGCAGCTTATGCTGGGTTTTGCCAGAGTACATTGACATGATGCTGTGCTTTGCTTCTGCCCTGAACTTGCCTAGTAATTAGGAGACAGGAAGGCCACCTCAGCCTTCCCTAGACCAGCTGGGGCAAGATTTGAGCACAGAAGTTCAATAGCAGCAGTTGCTCAATACTGCCTCTTTCTGACACCGTGTCCCCCAAGGAGAGGAAGCCCATGAGGAGACGCACATGATTAAAGCAGCAGGGAAGACAAGGGAAAACCAAGATTAAAATGATAAGTGAAAAATATAGACAAGTGCTGGAAAGTCGCATATGTCGGTCAGGGAAGTGTGTGGAAAGATCGTTTGGTTTTGTACACTGCTAACAGGAGGTGTTGAGGAGTATATTTCACCACCTCTCCTGGCTTGCTCCAGGGACTGGTGAGTGCAAAGGAGGTTTCTGGTTTGTCCTGTCAGTACTTTCGAGTGAATTATGCAACAGTTAGGGGGGGAATGCAGGGGGTGGGGAACAGATAACACTTTTTTTGCCTGTTACATGAGAGTAAAAAGGCACCAAAGGCAGAACGCTTTTTCACTGGATCTTTTTTCACTGGATGCACAGTTTCCTCCTCATGTTTGTTTCTGAGGGCATGCTTTTCAGCTGGGACTGTCTGTTTCCTATCCCTCTGGGAAAAGGCAGTGTGTGCCAGGCTGGCTGGGGAAGAGCACACTGCACCTCTGCCTGTGCCCTGGCCCTGCAGGGTAGCCCTGCTGTCATGGATTGGCACTGTGCACATCAAGATGGGGAGCAAACCCTACAGAACAGGACACTGTTAATTCAAGGAGTTCCTGAGATTCTTCTCCAGCTCCAGCAGGCATGGCTCTCAGGGATTCCTCTCCTGTCACCCCATCAGCTGGTCTAATTTCCTTTCTCTGCACCAGGACTTCATCAGGTTGGGGGATAGCTGGTTAAATATGAAGCTCCCTAGATACAGGGAAAATGCTGTATTTTTTAACTTCACTCCAATATACCTAGAAGTCAGAGGGTGACCATAGCTCATGTCACCTGTGGGCTGAGCGAGGAGCTCTATCCCAGAGGTGCAGCAATGTCTCAGCAGGGTGCTGTGCCTTCAGTGCTGCTCCCCTGTGATGTCTCTCATTTCCATCACTTTTCTTGTTTATCCCTCCTCCTGGGGCTTCATGGCATGATGCCCAGGCTCTTGCATTGTGTGTCGTCACCTTGTCCTCCGGCTGTGGGTGGAGGGTGGGGATGTGCAGCCACTGGGCACACTCCCACTGCCCTGCGCAAGCATGCATGTTCTGCTGGTTCTGTTTCCACCAGGTTGTGCAGTGCTTCCAAGGTATCAAAGGTCTGTGATTTATTACCCCTAATACTGTTTTCCCAGTGTTGTGTTGAAGCCAGTATTCAGTGTTTGTTCTCCAATGAGGAAAGCCTATAAAAACCATTCAGTTAAGTGAGATTTATTAAGCATTATAGAGATTGTATTTACGAGAGAATAAAGTTGGTTTATTACTATGTTGTGAGACTTTTCTCCAGTTACTCTGTATTTCAACTTCAGGGTGGGTTTTTTTTTTAATAAATAAATAAATTATAAAAAAAAACAACCTGCAAAAGGTGCTTCTGTGCATGATATGCTTCTGCTGGTAGTGAGGCCTTGCTATTGCTTGGTATTGACCACATGGGTGCAGGCAACCAGAGGTCTTTCTAGGATAACAAAATGGCTGCTTTTGTGGGCCATGAGTCAGAAGAGGAGCTGTGTGGATTTTGGGCAACACTAGCCTGGAAGGAGAGGAGGTGAGAAGCAGGATGCTGTAAGGCACAGAGGACACGCAGGGTCACAGATGAACCCCTGGCTAAATGCCTATTGCACTCTGCGGCCCACTGCAGGACAGCCGCAGGGGCAGGAAGGCTCCCTGTGAGGCAGCAGGTTTGTCTGATGCCAGAGCTCGCTGGGTATGCAATTTGTTACAAACTTTGCACCAGTGGTGATGGGTGGGTTGTTTTGTCTTTCCTTGGCTGTTCCCTCACTGTGATTCAGCAGCTCTCTCTACAGTCTCCCAGTTTGATGTTGCTCCTCCACGGTGACTTGGGTGGGAGAAGGCCAGTCATTACAGGCACTGGTTTGGTTTTCACTCCCCCTCGCACATGGGGGCTGATGGACCTCAACAAGCATCATCTCTTGCCTGTCCCTGTATGCACCATGTCCCCAGGGGTTTTCCTAGGACAAGGTCATCTCCCTTGCTTTACAGGCTGCTGCTGCTCCTCCCTCATTGCTCCATGCCTCCTCTGACATGCTGCAACTGCCGGGCTCCCTCCATCCCTGCAGCCAGACCTCCGAGCCCCTTGGCATCCAGGTTTTTTGCAGTTTGTAACCGTAAAAGGCTAGAAATGAAGCAGAGGACATCTGCATATTCTGAAAATCCATCACGTTTATTACTTTGACAACAAAAGACTGACAAGACTAAGAAGTCGCTTGAAGTATAACACTGAGATTCAGCACTGACAAAACAGGTCTCTGTTCAAAAGCTGTGCAGTAGCTTACAGCAGAAGGAGGTGCTGGGGGAGGAATCACAGGGCCTGAGGAGTCAGCATGGAAAACACAGCAAAAACCAAACTACAACTAGAAAGCCAAACTGCCATATAGCGAAGCTCACATTAGGCTTTATCTCTGCTTACAGCTGAGGTTCCTGCTCTATTTTTTATCTTTTGGGGGAGGTCTACAGCACATATTTAAAAGTGCTGTGGGTCTGCTGGCCACGTGCTTTTGTTGTGCTGGAAAGCACGAGCCCAAAACCAAAAAAATAATAAGTCACACATCCTCAGACACCCGAGAAATAAAGCATGAGCTGCTCCGCAAGCCGGGGGCTGGTTGCTTTTACATGTGCATCTGGGTTTTTTTGCCTCTAGAAAGGACTCAAGCTTTGGTTTCAAAGCAGCAGGGTGGGCAGGCAGCACATCTGCATTTGGGGAAGGTGCCTGGCTCCCAACCCTGGCTCCACCACTGTCTCTGCCCCATGTTAATTGTTTTGCCAGCCCAATCCAGGCCGAGCATCCCCATCACCTCCCATGTCACCCTACAGCCACAGCGCCATCTTTTCTCCAAGTGAATTAAAATAGCTCCATCATGTTGACACAATCTTCCCGCTGCTACTTTTTGTTGCTGGTTATGACAACAGACCTGCCGTGGCTCCCAGTCCCTATTTCTATGAGGCAGCACCTGGCACAGGGCAGAGCTGTGAATGAATCTCTCCATCCATGCTCCAGCTAGGAAAAATAAAGTGAAGTGAGCCTGTATGAGAACAAGGGGAGACCTTTGGCATTTTGCCACATGCACCGTTATTGGTTTGGTCGGGGTTTTTTGTTAACGCTGTGTTTGTATGTTTTCATGCGTTGCTCCATGACAGTGTTGCAGAGGCAGACCTGGGCTGTGGGCTCACCGCCGCACACCCTGAGCACCCCTATTCCCAGCACTTCCCAAGCCTGCTGCAGCCCCAGTGGTGTGCCCGACCATGCCCTGAGTCCTTGCAGCACGAAGCCTCCTTTGCACGGTCCCTCAAACAAACCAGCAGGTGCTGTGCC
>JANHGB010049554.1:58365-103598 GCA_026283785.1 Coracopsis vasa
TACATGCCAGCGGGCACAGCCAGCACCATGGCGCAGACAATGACCACGATGTGGATGAGCTTCTCACGCTGCTCCAGCTGGCTGATGTCGCTGCCCGTGACGAAGACAACGCACTGGCCCTTGCGAGGTGCCTGGTTGCGCACGGCCACGCACACCTCGTACTTGGTGGCAGGCAGCAGGTCAGTCACCGAATAGGTGTTGATGCCGGGGCCAATGTAGATGGCATCCTTCTGGGCCGCATCATAGCGGCCCACCAGAAGGGTGTACCAGGTCTCCCCTGGCTCAGCTGCTGCTGCTGCCACTGCAAACCACTCCAGGGTGATGCCATAGACTGTCTGCTTGGCGATGCGCACTTCTACGTGGGCTCCCGACTCAGCTGGGCCGATGGGGGCCCAGCCTGGGGTGGTGGTGGTGGATGGCCATGGGGACCGCACATGGAGATTGATGGCCACTGAGGTGTTGCCCAAGAAGTTAGCAGCTGTGCAGGTGTAGTTGCCAGCATCTGCTGGCCGTGCTGCTGGGATCAGCAGCTCTGAGCGCACGATGTCCTCACTGATGGGCTCCGTGGACACTGCAGGCAAAAGGGAGGTATGTTAGCATGCAAAAAAATCTGAGGTAGCCCCAGGGCCACTCTAATGCGGGATAGGTGCCAGGAGGCCAGGCAGAACCTGCTTTCCCCCAGGGAAAGAAGAAGAACGGGGCACAGGAGTGTGCCAAACCCCACAGAGCTTGTCAGAGAAGCATTTTCCAGGCAGAAAGGCAATAAATGCACTTGGACACCTAAAGATGGGTGACAAGGGAGTATGACTACCCCAACGTGAGTGGCTGGGGAGGCTGCTGTGGGCAGAGGCCAAGCCACCTGTATGCCATCTGCCATCAATGTCTTCAGGTCAGGGCAAGCCAGGGAGAGCCACTGAGGTGCAGCAGGCACCACTGCATTTTGGACACATGCTCCATCCTCCATTAGAATTGAGTGTAGAAAAATGTCAGTCTCAAGAGGCTTCAGCCCAAAAGAGGTGTGTGAAGCCACGCATTGTTGGTCTGGAAGTGAGATGCAGCTTTAAGAACAGTATGAAACACCCTGTTGTCTAACCAAACAGGGGCACATGGCTGTGGTTGGGAAAAGCCTGTATGTAATTAATTTAACATGTGCTTGCAGAAAGATGCACAAGTGATACAATGCTGCAATTAAAGCAAATATCAGCCCAGGATTAAAGGCTAATGCTATCTTATTTAACTAGCTGGCTTATTAGGAACCCACGTGCGTTATTAGCTTATCTGATGAAAATAGCAACTTGCCCTACTGAAGGCTCTTAGTAAGAATAAATGTGGGGGAAGCCTTGTAAGACCCAAGCTAGATAAGGAAGAAGAGGAAAAGGCCTCATATTACAAGGCCCTCAGTAAAGAATATAAATAAACAAAGCTTATGGAGAATGACAACCTTTGTTTTGGTTATAGAGCACGAATGATCACAGACAGGCAACAAGTCTGCATGGTTTTGTGGTTTATGTAGGTATTTCTTGAGAAAACATGGGAGTAGTGTAGAAACATACAAGTGTAGGTGTGTGTGCTCCTACAAACATAAATACGTACATACAAATATATACTGGGTGCATATATATGTAATATATATAGCATAAATTAGATTTGTGTCTAGATAACTACAGATTATATATGTGTGACTATATTAATAGTTCTTAACATCATGTGTGGTGATGAAAGAGCCACTGCTAAAAATCTTTACGTAGAATCATAGAATGTTTTGGGTAGGAAAGGACCTTAAAGCTCATCCAGTTCCAGCCGCCTACCATGGGCAGGTACACATTCCACTAGACCAGCCTGATCAAGGCCCTTGAACATTGCCAGGGATGGGCATCCACAGCTTCTCTGGGCAACCTGTTCCAGTGCCTCACCACCCTCATAGTAAAGAACTTCTTCCTTATATCTAACCTAAACTTCCCCTGTTTAAGTTTGAACACATTACTCCTTGTACTATTGCTACAGTCCCTGATGAAGAGTCACTCCTCAGCATCATTGTAGGTCCCCATTCAGATATCGAAAGGCTGCTATGATGTCTCCACACAACCTTCTTTTCTCCAGGCTGATTTACATAAAATAATTGTGTAAAAATGAGGCTCTGCTCCTTTCATCTTTGATTGATATCCTGCGTGAAGCAGCTGTTCTCATGCTGGTCAGGCATGCTTAAACGTGTAGGATGATTATTTGGATTATTGCCACCACAATAACTGTGATGCTCTGAAGGGTTGGAGAGCTGGTGTGGTCACTGTGGTGGCCTGAAGACCTATGCAAGTAGAATAGCAGAACATAATTTTTTAATTAAACAAAAAAAAAAAGAACGAAAGAAGAAAAAGCTTTGCTTACCATTAAATGCCCTTAAAAGTTTGAGTGAATAGGTCCACCAAACAGCTGGGGCAGGGCTGGCTTGCACAAAGCAGGTCAGGGTGGTGTTCAGGCCCACTGGGACTGTTAGGTTGGTGTCAAGGGCTGAGGTCAGGGGCTTCATGCAGTTGTTGAGCTCCACTTCATAAAAAAACTTCCCTGCCCTGAATTTTGGACTTGAGCAAGTTAAATAGGAATTCATCAGAATAATAGGTGGGCCGACTGACTTGATAAACTGGACAAATCCCCGCAGGCGGCAATCACAAATCCAGGGGTTGTCATGAAGAGCCAGGACAGCATTGGAAATAGCTTCTATGTGCCCCTCCGCCCTCTGGCTTCTCTGGTAGACCGGCCAGCTGTAGAAGACATCCCTGGATATGACGGTAAGCTGATTTGAGGATAGATCTAAATAGGTCAGGTTAGGCAGATAGCGGAGCGCATGTTCTGGAAGGACATCCAGCCGGTTGTGCTTCAGATCCAGGATTTTCAGAGCCGGGGTGTCTTGAAATGCTGTCCATGGCACTGAACTTAATTTGTTCCCTTGCAAGCGCAGCTCCTTCAGAGCTGGCAGATATTCCAGGCTCTTGATGTGCATCACTGTGATGTTGTTAAAATTGAGCCAGAGATACTCCAAGGCACTAACATTCTCAAAAGAACCACGAGGTAATTCTGTTAGGTGAGAATTTTCTATTCTAATTTTCCGGATGTCCTGAGGGATGTTTGCAGGGATCTGCCTCAGCAGTGCAGACATGCAAAGCAAAGTCCTAAGGAGGAAACCAGAAAATTTTCCAGGTCATACACCATGTTCATGACTAACAAACCAGTTCCCTTTATGGGTCTACAAGCACTTGAATAATTAAAAGGTATTGTATACAGGGCATGCATAAGCCATACATCCTTCATTCTCTGGATCTTACATCCATTTTCCCACAAAGAATACAATTAAGTCATGTATGCAGCTACATATCTTAGGGAAATAAAAGGAATCTCATTCTATGCTCAAGCTAGTACTATTCAAGTATTAGGGGAGGCACACCATAAGGCCATCAGTTTGGTTTTGGTGCTCACATCATCAGCAAATATATACTGGAACTCTCCAAGCTGCTTCACGGGTGCCACAACTAGGGTAACTAGTCTTACCTTCCAAAGCTGTCTTGAGAACAAGAGCATCCTGTGATACAAGTTGAAACAGACAGGTTTATCTCATGGAAGGCCAGAAGAAGAAGAAAAATACGACAAATAGGGTCCATATTCTCCTTTAAGAAAGCACTGTGCAGGGTTTGCACCAAACATGCCAACAGCCTCCAAGAAGCAAATCCTATTAGCTGTAATCTTCCTTGACGTAGAAATAAATCCTACTGGGGACCCATCCCTAAAGAAGACATGTAGTATGGTTCATAGCCTGTGTCAAAGTGCTAAAAATCACTCCTGGGACCACCCCTGGCATTTATTCTTTGTGTTTATTTTGTTGGTGATATGAATATAGAAACAAAACCACTTCTGTTCCCAAGCACTCACAAGTAGTTAACCAGGCCTAGTTACCTTTTTTTCATTTCCCCAAGGGGTTTGACTCAATCTCCAACATTTTAATGGCATTTGTTAAGGCAAGAAAAAATAAAACAAAACAAAATACAGTAAAGGCCAGACTTCGCAGCTGTAATTTGTCAGTGCATAGTGCCATATTTCACACTCCATCAGGCCACAAACTCTGTCCGTAACTCTGTGAAGGATGTACTTTTGTACACGTGGAGTGCGAAAACTGCTCCCCAAATTCAGTTGCTCTGTCATAGAAATGTAAGTATGACACTACTTTTCCTCCAAACCATCTTCCCCCCTGAACTATCATCTCCATTCTTACACATTGGTAATGAAAACAGCAATATAGTTTTTGCCACTCTGTGGACTTCTCTGAGAAAGTAATATTTTGGAAATTAATCTCTAGTATATAAACATAAAATTTCAGTGCTATTCTCTGCTTCCCTGTGAGATGTGCTGATTGCCTTTTGGTCAGCTTGAAAAACCCAGTCTAAATAATTCTATGAGAAGGGACTTGAAGTAACCAAATTTATCTTCTTTTAATCCAAAATAGCAGGCTTTGGTTGTAATTTCCAAGCAGCACTGTGTTCTCCTGGGGCCATCTAGTGTGTATGGGCTTTATTACAGCCTGCAGAAGGCAGCGTGCTGCCAGAAAAGGGCTTAACCTCGCTGCCAGTACGTGTGAAGCTGGGTCACCAATCAAGATTAGTCTGAACCTACTTAACCTCTAACCTATGGGACCAAGATAGAAAAATATTTATAGTGTGACAGCTTATACCTATACATGGCTGTCGGGGGGTGTGCAATAGCAAAGTCTACCAAAGACAAGGATTGATTCTGCAGCTTTTAAATTGACAGGTGTTTTGATTTCAAGGCAAATCAGCAAAATGAACTGGTAGGGAAACAGCTGGGAACTGTTGCAGTGCTTCCCAACTGCCTCCCGTGTACAAGCAGCAGTCCATGAGCAGCAGGCCTGTTGGGCTGTTGGTGCTCTCTGTGCTCAGCTTCTAACCATAAGATTATGGGATTTTTTTTATTTTTTTTTTTAACTAACTGAAGTGTTGCTTATTTGCTCATGGTGCAAAAACTTACTTTGCTTGCAGGGAAGGTGCCCCCTTTGCCACATTCACATCCCTCCTCCATGGCCTGCAGGGAGGGTCTTCAAATATAAGCTAAAAACCCTCAAAAAAACCCCTTTCAGTTATTAACAACAGGTTTGTATACGAAGTAAAAACTACTGGTTAGTTCCCCATTCCCCAATGTACCTCTGTGGGGACAGTACAGGTGAATAATGCCTAATTTTCTGGGATGCAGGAAATAAAATTTTATCCAGGCTTCTCTGTTAGAAATATGTTGATTTAAATAAATCCACTGATTAACAGGGAAAACAGAAGAATTGCAGTTGTTTTCTTTCTCCCACATCAGCTCTCCTCCCAGTCCCACCTGTCTTCCTCAAGACTGAAGCATGGCTTTTCAAAGAAAGAGTGGTGTCAGTCAGTACCATGGGCCAATCCTCCAGCTGTTTTCAGGCTGATACTTATCTGCTGTTGAGAGGCCATTTCTCTAGACAGTCCCAAACCCCAAGTGTACTTAGAAGATTCAGTAATAATCTGAGAAACTAATGGTGAATTACTTATCAAAATTAGATAAATTAGTGGGTACAGAGGCTACCTACTCTTGGGGGGAAGAGGGAGAAGGAAAGGAAAAAAAAAAAGGTAAAGTAAAAAAATCCCCCAGACAATATTAACCACAGCCATTATGTTTATGTTCCCTAGTGGAGTGTGATTTTGTTGCCTTTTTAATTCAGCCCAGTTTATGCCTGCCTGTAAATTTGATGATGACTTTTGTGACAGCAGATGTCCCCTCAGTTCAGCTGTTCTTTAATGTCATGTGGCATCCTGGCCAAAGCCAAAATGCAGAACAAGCTGGTTAAAACCCAAGCTGTCAAAATAAACCTCTGTAGTGACATTGCTGCTAATCTATGGGAAGTGGAGTTTAAGAGACTGCACTGATTGCCAAAGGAAATGTTGAAAGTCCGCATCTTGTGTGCTCTGAGCAATGGTGAGGGAGTTTTGAACTCCATCTTGAAACCACAACCACACACAGGTCTGTAAGAAATCAAGTCCAGGTGTTAGAAGTCTCTGCTGAGGAGGATATAAGAGTTGAAGGCTTCAGCTGGGTATTTCAGGTATGGCACATGTAACACCAAATAGAAGAGGCTTGAAAAAGCACCCTTGAAAGAGAAGAAGGTTACTTGAAAAGAGGTAACTAAGCCTTTTCTTCACAAGCCTTCAACAACAGCAGCTGTACAAACTTGCTAGTCTTTCCACAATTTTTTTTGAGTAACCTAATGCCCCCAGCAGGTTCCCATGGGGCACCGCAGCTCCAGCCCCACCGCAGCAAGTCCCACAGAGAGCTGCAAAGGGGCACAGCCCACTCTCTTTCACCCTCTGGAGGAAAGGAAAGGCTTCAACTCTCACTCAGGGCAGGAGTAGAATCTGTATCCCATGCCAAAACCAGAAGCTAAGGGCCAAAAAACTTCTGTGGGGGTGTGACTGTGGTCACAGCAGCCCCACATCAGCACCAGTAGCCCCTGGCTCTTGGGAAACATGGGCATCACTCCAATGCTTGCTGCTACCTCTGAGAAGCTCCTGATGCTGCTCTCTGGGATGTATACACTTATTTCTGAGAGGTTGGAACCTTTGCTGGCAATTGTTAAATTCTTCCTTCTTAATTTTGAGTAACAGGAAAATAAAATGTGGGACAATTCTCTTGCTCTGGTTTGGGAAACAATTTATATCTTCTGTTCATGAACTTTAAAGCTGGTGAAGCTCCCACTAAGCCACAGTGCTGTAGCACCAACTATTTATTAAACACATCCTGAAACTTTCCAGATATTCCCAGAGCATTTCTGACATTGAGAGACTTTGGTGTCAGATTCTTCAGGAGCTTTTTAACCTTTAGATTTTCATTTTACTATTGGAATACTTTCAAAGGCTTCATTCTTCAATGTCCATTCATTTTTAAAAAAATTGATTTTTTTAAAATATCTTTTATAATGTTTTATTGTCATTCTTGACACATTTGGGTGGTGTTGTTTGGGTTTTTTTTTCTCATGAATTTATATACATGTTTATGCACATTTTTGTGTCTTTCATTTTTTAAATCATTTAAAGACTTTTTAGTCTATTCTTTCTGGGCACACTGAAATAAATGTGAAAGTGACCACATTAATGCAATTATAGCCTTCCAGCAGGCTTAAATCATACTGTGCGATTAAGACGTTTGTCAGCCTGTACATTATTTTGCATTTGTGGAATTTTTATGCATATGCGGCATTAAAAATATTTGAAGAGACTTTATAATTCAAAGCAAATGTTAGCATTTGTCTGGATCTAGCCACCAGATAATCTGGAAACTTTTTAGCACATTTTGCAAAACATATTTCAAAGCCTCAACACGTTTTTTTTACATTTCTTCTTGTACTTTGCCTACTTGCAGTACTCCTCTTTAATCATTCTGGGCACATTATCTCATTTATATTCTGCTCAGTTCCCTCATTTTCATAGCTGCTTTTCTCCAGATCTTTTTAATAAAGAAAAAAAAAATCATAGCAATTTTTCAGTACTGTTCAGAGCTATTTGGATCAAATTTTAAAACAAGATTACCTTATTTTTAAAACCTTATCCGTAATTTTGCACTTCTTCACTACTCTGAAGTCCAAAACAAGCATGAAAAGGTACTATGGAAGGAGAAGCTTGTCTTTCTTTGTTATATATAACATGAAGTACCAATCAAGGAGTGGCTCATGCTGCTACAAAGTGCTCAGCCCAGAAAGTCAGCGCAGACCTCCTGCCTAACACAGGTGGGCTGTTACTTTATTCCTAAGTATAACTGAGGTGGTCCAACATTCATGTTCTTTTGTATTTTATATTTTAAAATGAGTTACCGTAAAAGTAGGGAACATTGTACTTGAAGAGGCTTGCTTGACAGTGGCAAAATATTTGAAATAGACCCCAAAAAGTAACAAATTCGTCAAAAGCTGACGCAAAGAGATCATTAACAGAGGAAACATTTTGCAAGGAAAAAGAAAGCCAAACAGAACAAAGTGTAAAAACAAACAAACAAACAAGACCCCCAACATTTGAAATGCTACTTATGCAGTAATTCCAAAAGATATTCAGATTTTCATTTCAGTTCTTGCAGCACATATCTGTCCAAGGATTGACTTTAACCAAGTAAGAAATTGTTTCCAGGGATGAATATTTTCCTTGCCTGAACTCTGCGGCAGCTTCATTCACATGGCTTATGACCAGAGAGAGGCGCTTGCCTGAGCTAACCCCTGACAAAACTAGGTGCCTAATACCCCTTTGGTTAAAACAACAATTGAAATTCCAGTGAGATGATCTTCATTTTTCTTTTCTATTCAGCCTTGTATCACTGAAAATCTGACCCAAAGCCTTGAAGTCACGTTCAGCAGAAAATCAGTCTACTTAATGTTTTGAAATTTCACTCTCAGTTTAGCAAGTATAGGGTTTCTTTCCTGACCAATACCAGAGGACACAGAGCTTATGCAAGTTTCTGTCTGCCACCTATCTTGTGTGAGTCACCAGGGCAGCAGTGAGGCTTGTTTTGGAGCAGCAGCCTTTGAGATGCTATACTGTGAAGCCTCACCTATGAGACAGTGAGACTAGCGATAGGAAATAGAAAAGAAAAAATCATGTTTGTTATACTTGGGATAGCTATTTATTCAAAGTGCAAAAAATATCCAATAGTGTGTGAAACTCAACACATCCACAGTGAATGTCACAGGATGAACTCTCCATCCTCTCCTCCTCACAAGCAAAGAGCAACAGTGCTGGCCTGGCTGGTGTCTTTTCCATTGCTGACTCAGAGACTCTGTGTCAGAGCTTGCACATACCGAGCAGGTGAGAGATGCTCCTCACTAGGGCTGGATGTGACAAATTACCCCAGCAGCCAAAAGGTCTCTCTCCTTCCCAGTCAGTGTCTGCAAACCTGACTTCCAGGAAAGTCAGTAAGTCCACTCTGTTAACTTCAGAAGAACTTTAGGACACCCTTGCTCCATCCAGGGCCACATCAGGCTCGTTTCTGCAGAATCCAGGCTCAGTAATAGCCTCAGGTAAGCAGGAATCAGGCTCAGTAACACAGCAATCCTTGCAACTCATCCCCAAAACTGCTACTAGAAGAATATTTTTGCTCTACTTTGGAGACAGATTCTAAAAATCATTCTGGGAATTACAACTGTATAAATAAGTATTATTACATACTACATATTTCTCAATTTGTTGTATTAAAATATATAATTTTACAAAATATTATCTGTAAACCCACAAATCTATGCAGTCCAGTGATAGAAGTAACATGCTTTATTTTACACAGAGTTTGACAAATTTTCCCGGTGCAAGAGAAGTTCTTTCTCATTAATGTAAGCAATACCAGGAGTCCTATCAGAAACTATTGTAATGTATTCCCTGTTGCTAGTATTTATGTTAGGATCAAATGACCGGCTTTTTGTATTAGGCCAAGTAATCTGACATAACTGAAACCCATCTGTACAAGGAGAATGTTCTTCTTAACCCACACTGTACATACTCATCTAGAATATGAGTGAAGACCCTTCCAATAAATTTACAAATACACATTTCAAAACAACTTGGTAAGCTTTATCAGTTAACATTTCAACTTGGCTGGATCCCTCCCATTCAATGTTTGGCAGAACATACATAATTTTCTTCATGAAGAATATCTATTACAAAGAGAAAAACTTTATATACAGTGTTACTACATGAGGGACTGGAGTGGAAAATTATCCAGCTGGGAAGTGCTTTGTGATAAGCACTCAGATTCAGATTCCAGTGGAGCTGCAGGACTTAAATAACTAATTAGCTCACCCTGACTGTGAAAGTATGTTTAGATGAATATTAGCTTTTTTCAGGGTTCTTAAACTTGTAAATTATTTGAAACCCAGAAGTCCATGCTGAGCCTTTGCCATCACTGATGCCATGGTGGAAGTATGGCTGATGTATGCCTGAGCAATAGCCCTCCACTACCACATCACATACCCCTGCTCTGCACAGAGCAAGATATTTTTATGACCAGCTCACAAGGTACCTGACTGAGCCCTCTGGTCTTCACCACCATTTTTGTCAAGAGAGCCAGCAGCAATAATAGGGCTGGTCTGGGAGATTCTTGCAGAACTGCCTTATGTAGGTTTTTCAGACTGATAACAAAGCATTATAACACTTCACATAATTTGCAGAGTAGACTATTGTATGATTTTTAACTAGCACAGCTGATATAAAACGTATTCTATTAATTACAATACAGCTAGAAAATGCCAGTGAGTGATAGTGATAAGAGTGATACTCAAAAATCTCTGTGGAAAGATACTGTATCTTAAGAATAGAGTTTAGGGCCAAAATGCAATCACAAAATGCTCTTTCTTATGTATTCTTAGGAGTGGATTGGGTTTTGTCTCTTGATCTCTGTCTCTTTTGCATATTTGCCTGAATGCAGAACAGAGAGCTGCTTTTATGTTAGACATACTAGAAACAGTTGCTGTGCATCTATCATTACTGATTTATTAAGCATCAAGCTGCATGTTTCATGCAAACATGGGGGATGTAAAAGGTAAGACTCTCAATCTTTACTTTCATAGATATTTATATTAAAATTACTAAACACTCCCCTGTTTGTCAACCAAAAAATATCAAAAGAACTGAAAATAAAATTCTTAGCATATTGCAGAGCAGGTATTAAAGAACATAGAGTACACTCAGAAATGTTGCTTAATGTGCTCACACTCAGTGTGCACACTTCATCTTATGAATATAAAAGTGGTCCAGGAGAATGAGGCCATTGTCACAGAAGCTTTTGTCTGGGTAAAACCAGCAAACCCCATGTAGGATGAGCAACATGTTTCTGTAAAACTTGGCCAACCCTCTTGCATCATCCCCTGGAACATGTCAGAAACAGAAGCACTGACAGGGTGGCCTGCAGTGCTATAGAAGAGAGTTATATACACAGCCGTGTGCTTTCCATCTAGTGAGCTGACAGTCAGTCTAGTTACCATCAGCAAAAGTATTCGTTAGGTTGCCCCTCTATCTTTGGTATTGCTTCTGAATCCACACTGGATCGGGCAGACAACAACCTGTTCGATTCATCGGGGGTATGTCTAGTCAAGTATTCTCCTTCCACACCTTTTGCCTTGGCCCCAGGGGACAGGCTTTCAAAGGTGACATAGGACTCCTGAATTTCCTTGGGTTTCCGCACAAAGCATTTTTTGCAGCGCCTTTTCAGTGCTCCACAGCAGACCACCAGTGTTAGAGGAACAGCAATGACACAGGCCACACTGATGACAACCACATTGATGAGCTTCTGGGTCCCTCCTGCGCTGGCGACTTCATCTGTGGAAAATATGATGCATTGCTCTTTCCTGGGGATCAGCCCTTTTACACAGACACACACAATATATTTGGTCTTTGGCAGCAGCCCGTAAATGGTGACCTTGGTCTTCCCTGGCTCCACGTTGATCCGCCGCATGTCCCTCTCTCCAAAGATGGCATAGAGGACACTGAATACTGTTGTGTTCTTTGCCAGAGGAGCCTTCCAGGCCAGGGTGATACTCTGGTCAGTGTCCCCTATCACCCTGACAGACCTTACCATTCGCTCTGGCTCCTGCTGAGCAGTAGGCGGACTCACCAGCAGGTTTTGGGGGTTGCTATCTTGTGCCACATCTGGGAGGATGCCCTCTCCAGTGCCCAAGGTAGGCACAGTGGAGGTAGTGATAACATACCTTGCCACTAGCTTGTCATTGTAGGCAGCTGCTTCCATCCCACTCGCCTTCCCACTCCATGCGCCTTTGGCATTAGAGTTGGGGTCATCTGTGCTTTCTGAGTCTGTGATGATGAGAGATATGAATGCCTCTGTTGCCCCCAGAAAATTCTTTGCTTTACAGATGTACTCTCCAGAGTCCAGATAAGAGACTACAGGGAGGCCCAGAATAGACCAGCTCATCCCGTCACTGGAAATCTCTTGGTGAACTGCAAGGAAGGAAAAATGTAATAGGCAATAATCAATAAAATCAATAACATGGTTTCTTAAATACTAAGATTCAATCAGCCACATGTCTGCTCGATATAGTAGAATCATTTCTTTTTGCCACCAAGAACACTACAAAATCAAAGTAAATCCAAGAAAAGGACAGTAATACTAAAATTAGATTATGTTGGGATTTACACTGTTTCAGACCACATATATATGAAGCATTTGATGCCGTTTCTCCAAACTGACAGTTTGAAAACAAAACAGGAAAGGTTCTTCCATTGGAAAGAAAAAAAAAAAAAAAGGAAAAGGAAGAATAAAGCTTTAAAGCTCTTATGTAGGCACCATACTAAAAGAGCGGAAGCAGTAGACAGTAGCATAATCAATCTGAACATTAGATGCAGTCCTCTGAGTCACAGAAAATACAAATAGTGGAGATTTTCTTTTAACAACCATATACAGATTACTCTAGATTATATGGAGAAAAATATCTGGAAAATAATATCCATTTTATTGCTAAATTCATGCAGGTTTTCATGTTGACCCAAACACAGGGAAGTCTGATCACTTACCACTGAACGATACGTACAGAGCTGTGTGTTGATTTTCTCACTTGGTTTACCAGGAGCCTAAAACTAGCTCTTTTTTGACATTTTTTATTTGTGCAGAAAGAAAGAGCTGGGATCAGGAAAAAGGGTAAAGCACCTTCTTCCTTATTTAACCAGCCTCCTTAGGATGAGTACATACTATATCTGCGCTTTCCCATTGACGGGTAAAAATGAAGGAGATGTCTGAAAGGCAAAGGTAAGACAGGACGCAAACTTCTCCCAAGCACTTGTGGGATCAGGATCCAGCCTTGGCAACCAGAACACGTTCCAACGTAGTAAAATACAGTGGCATCAGAACTTACTTTTTCAGTTTAATTATTTACTGAATGGGTATATTAAAAAAACATAAGGCTACTGGTCTTCCTATGGCACTTAGCCATGCATACAGACTGTGGGCTGTTTCTCACTCCTTTCTATTCAGAACACCAGTATTTCAGCCATATTATAGCATCGGCACACAAGCTGCCATTGTTGAGAAATAATTTTCAGCTAGCTTTTTATTGAAAGGTCCTGAAGTCTGATTTAATGGGGCACAAAATACATCATAGAAGGGTTTCAGGGGACCCTGGTGCACAGAAACAGGGGAGAGAGCATTTGTCTTTCACAGCAGTAGAACCACTTGTAATAAATACCCCTTTTTGGAATCTGCACAAGTCATTGCTCTGTTGTACATGATGTGCAAGATGTAGCAGAGCTGCTCCTCACAATGACGTTTATCCATTTTGCTGTGAGCATCCCTCCTACACTTGAAAGAGAGCCACAGCAAAAAATAAAACAGAGAATGCTTTCCTGAAAGTGTATGTAGAGTTTACTTTGAGCCTTTTTAGTGACTGAATAACTATCAGGCTTAATACAGCCTCTTGCTACAGCTGGACATATTTCTTCAGCTCCAACAGATTTGCAGAAAACCCCTTGACTCATCTCACTACCACAACTGTTACGAAACAAAGTAAAACAAACCTTTTACATGACAGCATACATTTATCTGATGATATTTACATCAACATGTAAGTGATTTCATAGTTTATAGAAAAATCACAATGCAATAGTGAATTACAGAAGCTACTATTGTGAATAGTGAAATTAATTTTGCATCACTTTCATCTTTTAGGGTCTTTTATCAGTGGGAAGTATCTATTGTCATGGAAGCGTCCATTTGCTGAAAAGTCTGTAGAAAAACATGCAGGTCTCCCTCACGCATTCTGTGTGCAGGAGAAAAGCTTAAACCAAACCCACCTGTGCCATTTAGCTGAGCACCATCAGCTCTTCTCCAGCTGAGCTCAGGAATGGGCACCCCCGTTGTTCCGCATCGTAGTAGCACAGTGCTGCCCAGGATGGTCTTTACTTTGGCTACAGACGTATGCACAACAGGGCTTTGACACTTCCTTAGCTCAACTTGGCTGAAGTAGACTCCTGCAAGGCTCCGAGGGGTGAAGCATTTCAGCCTGGGCTCGATGAATGCTATGTTAGGAGACTGGAAATTTAGGAAATGGACCATTTCATACAGACTGCAGTCACATACCCAAGGATTGTCTTGCAAGCCTGTCAAAATAAATCAGAGCATTAAGTCACTCCAACAGCACCTTCTAAGGTCATTGCAGACCATCTTCCCTGGGCTTGGAAAGGGATTTGAAAGCAGGGGACCTTGGTAGGAGAGCACTTCTTATTAATTAATGTATTAAAGCTAAGGGGACTAAGTAAAGAATGAAAGTTCAGCTTGGCTTTGTGGCTTCTGGCATTTTTGCTAGCAGCTTACTTCTGACTTCATGCACAATTTATTGCAGATTCCTTGGCAGATATCGCAGCCCCAGTTGATGATGTGGCACCCCCAAAGCTCTGGCATTTGCTGCCCTGTATGGCAAAATCCTGTAGGTTCATGTGGGTGATCCTCCTGTGCAAAAGCTTGCAGCCTTGGCACAGACTATCAGCCAGCAGGCTACTATTGAAAGTACTTATTGAAATACCCAACAAGCAAGGGATCTGAAAAGGAGTCACAATGATGCACTGTAGACAAAGGAAGGAACTAGGCTGACTCTTTATTATTCATGGATTTTTTTTATACCTCCATGAGAAGCAGTCATGAGCAGAGTGAAACAGAAACATGCAGCTGTGTTCTCCCATTCTGCTCCTGTGAGAGACATGTGTTTCATATACCTGGTCCCAGTGGGTGTCAGCAGGATAGGACCTAGGAGCTGAAGTGACTATACATTACAGTGTTAATCTTAGCATTATAGTCATTTGCCTATGTTAATTTTTCAGGATCCTGGCACAAGCAACCAGTGTACAGCTGGCTATAAAAACACTCAGGTTGGCCATGAGCATCAAGGCATGAACTATTCTTCTCTACAAAATACTCTCCTAATCTATATTTAATGGAATAACATTTTCACATGTAACTTGACTCTAAAGAATAATAAAGAGTATGATCTAGGCAGTGTCTTATTATACCACAAATGAAATGGGCAATCCCAGACTGCCAGCTTCTGCTTAAAGAACTGATACTGCATCTGGCAAAACAGGGTGACAAAAAATCTGCTCCTCTCTTGACGTTAATGAAACCCTAAACAGCATTTGCTATGGAGCAAGCTTTGTAGGTGTCAGTTTGAATCTTCTTAAAGTCTTATGTCTCTTTCCACTGCATCTGGTTTTAAACACTTTTCTTCCTTAAATTTATCCAGAGAACATGGCTGTAGAGGCAGTACACACAAACGCACACAGTCCAGAGATCGACCAGTCAGTGGAGCTAGGTCAGCTCATAGCAAGGAAAGACAGCAGATGGCAACTCCTAACCATCATCAACCTAACATGGATTTGAACTAGCTCATGATGGCTAAAAGGCTGAGTAGTAATCCCCAGAACTAGTAAATATGTTCAAAACCTCATCTGAGGATACTGTATCTAGGAGGATTCGAGACAGTCATCTGTAATGTACCCTCAGAGACAAAAATGAACAATTACCCCAAAGCCATACTTCTGAGGAGCCCAGAACGATCACCAAAAAGTGGATTCTTGTAACTTTACAATTTTAAAAATACTTCGTAAAAATGTCTTGGTGGCTTTGGGGAGACTAGGGTTTAATTCTGTGTGAACAGATAAACAAGGCTCTGGAAAGAGACAAACTGGCAGCCCTGACCCAAATTTTGTGCAAAGTGATGTCTTTATTCCTCTTTAATTTGGACATAATAAATATCTATCTTTTTATTTAATGCTGCTTAAAATGGATTTATTTCATAGCAACTGTTATTAGAAAAGAGCACATGAATGATGTGGAGCTCTAATCATATTCGTATTTCTGTCAAAAATTAGTGTCAATAAATACTTGAGCAAGAATCCCCAGTTTTATATTACAAAGATTCAAGCAAGTGATGAAGTTTATGGTGTAATAAGCCAAGTGATGGGGAGCCTGAGGTAAGTTTGTTAATATGTAAACAAATATGCTCACTTTATACAGGGTATTAAATTATACACAAGAGTGTACTTGCTGTGGTAACCACAGTGGGTGAAAATGCTGCAATAAGATGCAGAGCTCCTGACATTTGTGCCCCCTGCAAAATGACAGGCACTTCTCTTACCTAGGATCATCTTGGAGTTATCATTGGGGAAGTAAGGAACGGCCTGGAGATTGGCCCAGGTGGCAATAAGAGCCTGAGGAAGAGTCATCAGCTTATTGCTAGACAGGTCCAGGTATGTGATATTCTTGACATAACGAGCAGCATCTGGAGGGATTGAGGTAAGTTCATTGTTATGTAAATCCAGAAGTCTTAGCTGTGGCATGTCAGCCAGGGTTTCCCAGGGGAATGATATTAAGTCATTCCCATCCAGCCTCAGCTCCTGCAAGCGACGAAGGCCCTTGAAGGTGATCCCGCTGAGGCTGGCCAGGGAGTTATAGGGCATCCAGAGGTACTCGAGGTTGTGGAGTCCATGGAAAGCCTCTCCTGGCACCCTGCGGATGGCTGTCTTTTCTATCCGAAGCTTGGATGTATCTACAGGAATGTTCACAGGAGTGAGGGTCATCTCCGGGTCATTACATAGCACTGTCCTGGTGGAGAAACAAACACAGATGTGACTTTCTCACATTTTGAACAGGTTTTGAAACTTTATTTATATGTAAGACTTCAATCTGCCTTTCTTTTTTCACAAGATTTCTTACTTGCTGCTGATCTCTACTACATCATCACCATAGGTACATCAACTTGCAGTAATTCATATATACCTTTTGATTGCAGAGATTGCAGTGTTGTGCCTCTGCTGGAGTGGTGCAAGTCTAAGCCTGGCCCATACAGTGTTCCTGCTTCTTTTTTTCTTTCATTTTTTTAGAGTACTTATGATAGACAGCAGTGACAACATTCATGCACAACAGAAGATTCTAGTGCGTATTAAATCAAAAGGATCCATAAACTGAACCATAAAAGACATACGAAAAGAAGCCTTGCTGACTTGTGGAATGGCAATAAGCAATATAGATTAAATATGGCATAGGATCTTTGATTTGTGAAATGAAGATAGGAAAGATAACTCACTGGAAATACACTTCAGCAAGTCTGCTTTACTATGAAATAGTCTGGAATGTGTGTACAGTCATAGAATCATTGAATGGTTTGGGTTGGAAGGAACCTTCAAGATCATCTAGTTCCAACCCCCCTGGCCATGAGCAGGGATACCTTCCATGAGACCAGATTGCACAAAATCCCATCCAACCTGGCCTTGAACACTGCCAGGGATGGGGCAGCCACAGCTTCTCTAGGCAACCTTTCTCCAGACTCACCACCCTCATAGTAGAAACCTTCTTCCCTAGAGTGACTACCAAGAACCAATCTTCTACAAAGAACGAGGCATGTAGAGTTATGAGACTGAAAGTGCAGAAAATTAACTCTCTGCAAAATGCTATACTAAAACCAAGGCAGATTTATGTGTCTTAATCATTCCTTCATATTTCTAATCTATAAAGGTCAAATCATAAAAACCCTATGCTGTATTTTTACAGTCTTTACACAAGAAATTTTGACTTTGACTTTGCCAAGACATGGGATTGTAGATAGCCATGAGGAATGAAGAGAGACAAAATAGGTCTCTCAGACTGCACTTTGATTTGTCTATGAGCAAAGAGAGAAAAGCAAGCTCTTAACAAAATACAAAGCCACCTTGCAAAAGGTAGCAGGTTAGATAGGCATGTCCCACTCCACATGCTAAACAAGATACCATAAGAAATGTAGTGTGATCAGTCAAGTAACATTTTCTTATCTTGCTGCCTGACTGATAAACAGAGTATTACAAAGCTGCCAAAATCAGATTGGTTTTGGCTGAAAGTAATTATTCCTCTACTATCAGCAAAAACCAAATAACATAGCTGGACTGTTCATGCAAGCTTCCCAGAGTTAAATGTTATTTGAGCCTATAGTTAAATTGTTAATTTATAATCAAAGCATAGTACATTACTCTAATCCAGCACTTTTATTGTGGCATTAAATCCTGCCTACCCTCAGCTGAAAGTTGAGATGTTGAGAAAGATAAAAATCTATCAAATAAGAAAAATCCAGAAATCCTCTTTCAATAAAACATTGTGCGTGTGTGTGCAGGCATGACACAAAATGTTTGATAACAGAGGCACTATGGCAGTAAACCAATGTGCTTCTCATATTGTCCCTAAACTATGTCAGTGGGCACTAAACATTTAATCTATGGGATAATCTCCTTCTACTAGTGAGAAATATGAATCATAATGCAGAAAAAAGGTCACATTAAGCTCCTTAATGGATATTCCCTCTATTATGTGCCTTGCCATAATACAGTACAGCTTTTTACAATCAGTGAGAGGAAATTCCCCTTCGAACTGTGACATTTATGAAGCAATAATTGGTTCTCCCGCTATTGCACTCCCTTTTAACAATTGCAGATTACTAGTGTCTCTATCATGCTTCTTACTGGAAAAGTTTCTGGAATTAAATCTATGGCACGATAAAAGCAGTAAGAAAGTAGATCTATTTCATGAGGATCCAAAATAAAGGCGACAGCCTTTCATTTCAGTACCATGGTCTTGTCTAGGAAAGATTTCTTTCACAGGATTTTGCAAATATTGTATCTCTGTCACAAAACCTCCTCTACTGTGAGCCACACCTTATAAAAATGTAGTCTGTGCTTCACTTAAGTCAGATCATTACTTTGTGATTACCCTTCAGGAAGACTTTTTAATTACAGTCCTCCAGAGAAATGTCTGTACAAGGGCGTTGTATTCAAAAATGGGTGTCCTTCTGGTCTTGTCTTCTTTTTTAACTGAAAGTTTACAGTTTGAGAATTATATAAATTTATTTTTAGTATTATTATTATCTTTTTGTTGTTGTTGTTGTTCACTCTCATTTAGAGTCTGTTGCTTTGCCTAAAATCTCCATCTGAAGGATTTTTCAAGTAAATGGAATTGCAGTTTGTGGTACCACAACATAAACCAGATCTAGTTACACTTCAGAAACAAACCAGCAGAGCAGAATAAAGCTTTTTTAAACTAGCATTTTCAGCATAAAGGTAAAAAAAGAAAGAAAATATTTAAATTTTATTCCATTTTTGCTATTGCACCAGTGGTAATTATGTCCCTTCTCACAGACGAGATGCCCAAACGCTTTCTCTGAAATCAGCTTACTGTGTTTTTAGAAGCTAATCCTCTGCAAATAAAGCTAGAGCGCAAAGCAACTGGAAAAATAATGGACAGGGAGTCTGGAAGCAATATTTTCTCCTGTGAGCGTCCTTACAAAGGAAAAGAAATAAAATCCCCAACACCCAGAGAAAGAGCAGCAACAACCCCCGGTGAGGCATTGGCATACCTGGCTTTCATTCCTTCGCTGAGGCTGTGGAAGGCACAGCTGCACTGTGATGGGCACGAGCCGCCCGCCCGTGGCAGCCCTCCGAGCGTTACACAGCAGAGCAAACTCACCAGGATCCACATGGCTACCTGTGCATGGGAAGGACACCTGGGAACTAGACAACGTGGAGGGCTTCGCCTATTGTTTTATCCATTGACTGGTCACATCTTGTTAACTCCCTTTTGTTTTCAGCCGCACTGTGATCTTCCAGCCCTCGCTGAGTCCATCAGATAAAAAAGGATAGGCAGGGATTAAGGATGGGGACTTGAGTTATTTTCATGTAGGTGCTTATTGCTTCCTGGAACCATACTGACAGTATTTCTTCCCTCGGGGAGCACCATCAAAACACCCTCCTTGGGCAATCTGTGGCTCTTTTGCAAGAAAAAAGCAAAGATACTTTTTGGGGACCTGCATCACAAGCAAGATAACTGTTATCTGACTAGGAATTAGCAGTAATTTACTTCCTCACAGAGAACCGGAGTACTTAAAAATAGTTTCTTGTGCTGATGGAATGTAAGCCTCCTATATAAGAATACTAAAAATATACAGTGACGATATTAAAATGCTTAATTTTCTTTTAAAACTCCTACTTTGATCAAACAATTATTTAACTGTTGGCAACATGCCTGATATTGATAAACAATGAATAACCCAGTAAATACGCTCATATTTCAGTTTATACCAGGAGCAGCACACACCTGAAGGACTGAGCACTATGCTCTATCTTGCTGATACAGCAAAGCTCAGATGAGGGACCATTTTTGGGAGTACCACCTGACGCAGGGTGGTGGAACAGCTTTAGGGATGCTAAGAGAAGCTCAGATGGGATGTCTTAAAGACATCCCAGGACTGACTGTCAATTTATTTCTGTCCACTCTCCTTGAGGACAGTTGTTCTCATCTGTTAGCAGAGGCAGCCTAACTGCAAAGCTGGTGGAGACCACCCATGTTTTCAGCTGTTTTCATCTGACTCTGAAGAACACAATGCATGAGTAGAGCCCAGATATGCACAAATATAAAGCTTAAGAAATTGTTACTTGAGATGGGAGCAGAATTTTATTCATCCTAGCAGTGACATCTGTTTATAAAGACTGTTGTTTTCTGTTCCATGTAAATGTATATAAATCACTCACACCACAAATGTGAAACACTCTTAAAAGTAAAAGGCTTTGGAGAAACTAATAGATTATTACTTTCAACCTGATCAGATTGCTACTCCCCCAGTTCTCAGCTATACTGCTTTATAGCTTTGGCAGAAAAATTGACCTCTCTGCCAGGCACAAAACAGAAAACACAAGTTAAAAGTCAACAGAAATGAGGAGTAACTGAATAGTGCTGTACAGCTAGTAATACAGCACTAACCAGAGACTACTTCTACTCCTTCAGAGATGCTTTAGGAAAATATTTCTTTTCCAGTTCTGGAGCTCAGGAAAGCCTCAGTGCTCAGCAGTGGTACAGGGAAGAATCCCAGATGCCTCACTCAACATAAAACGTGAGCAATTCTACTAAAATTCTGGACCCTGTGATTAGAGAATAGGAACTCTGCCATCTGCTTCACCAAAAAAAATGGGATTGTGGGATCAAATGTGGCTTATTGAAGCAGAAACTACTTGGCATTCTGTTGGTCATTCAGCACCTATCACTTCCCAGCCTCCCTTTTCTTTACATAGTCAGAGAAGAAGGGGAAAGGAATTACAACCACAAAGATTTCTCTAAAAATTAGGTTTTCCTGGATCTTAACCAAAGTCACACTGATCAGGAAAAGTGCCCATCACAGTCTCTTCTCTCAGTGTTTGAAGATGCTATGGCTCCTCCGTCCACCTCTTGTAGATAACCATCTAAATTCAGATTTCCTTAGGAGATACAATTCTGCACATTTTTAAAGGCCTGGTTGTATCTACAGCTGCCCTTCTGCAGAGACGCATAGAAGAATCAAATCATATAAGCTGCTCTAAAGCCAAGGAAGAAATATGAACAATCTAGTCCAAAAGATATTTTGGAGTTTAGAAGAAAATATTTTAAAGCCTAACCAAAGAAAACCACAACAGACCATTGAACACGCAAAGCTTCCGTGTGAGAGTGCCATGAGAGACAGACATGTTTTGAAGACCTCCTGTGGATGTTACACCTCAAAATTTAAATCTCTTCCAACACTTGTGCAGCCATCTCAGGTCCCTAACAAAAGACTAGTCAAAGGTATCTGTCAAGGTGGACAGGATGTTCCAAAATAAGTGTAACATGGCAACTTGAATTGCCTGTTGACAAAGCTAGTCTCTTTTCTTGTTGGCAACAGTGATAATTCAGGGAGCCCAGTTCCACAGCTAAGATGGATGCAAAAGGCTACATGGTGTAACCACCTTCACATCTCCACTGCTTCCCCAATAGCCCCCTCTCTCCTACCTGGGCTGAGGGTCTGCCTGTGTGAGGAAGATCCCTACGGGATAAACTGGCTGAAGTATCTCCAGCTCCAGAGTTCATGTTGCACCTCTCCTTTCCAACACCCCTCCTTGTTGCAGATCTGTTGATTTTGCTTTTCCTTTCAAATATATAATCAGAACTTACCTGTCAGAAGTGCAGTAATAACATACCTACCCTTACATGCAGGCTACCTGAAGGGTAATGAGCATGTTACTGCAACAGTATAAGGCATTGTTCCTAAGATTGCTTGCCAGGATTTCTGGCTTATAGCTGTTTTCACGCAGACTCATCCATTCTGTGTTCTTCAGCAGAATGAAATTACAGTGGCAATTTTTCAATAATACTGTGTAATGAACTCTCAGAGTTTCAAGGTAATCTAGATGTGGTTTGGAGCTAACTATTAAGCAGATATTCTATGGTGCCATACTTTCACATAAGCTTGTTCCACAAGTAACTCCAATAATTAATTAAGGCCTGTCAAAATCACGTACTGAGAGGATGGCCCAAAGGATGTTTTTTCCCATGCTATTTTCCCATTTTACATTTATTGTTTTTCAAAGAGAAATTCAAGTATCTCATTATTTATTTCTGAACAGATGAGAACATGATGCACTGCTGCTCATTAAATATCAATTCTTGTTCTCCCATCGACTTCCATTAGGCCCCGTTTCTAGATTTAATGATTTCTCAGTGCCCTTAATGATCTCCAGCTAAGACCAAGCTCATCGGTTTTTTTAGTGCACTCATTGGTCAACTGGCCTTGCCACTCAGACTCTGCCTCAGCTCAATACTCGCAACATTGACCGAAACATCTCTCTCCCGAATGAAGTTAAATTCTACTTGAAAAAGCAATTCAGCATAATTAACCTCTTGGCTCTATTCTTTCTGAATGCATCTGATAAAGTGGTGTTCCTCCATTGGGCCTCTGGAGCAATAAACTTGTAGAAAGCAGCCAGTAACTGTATGGTAAGATTTGTTTTCACAAACCTCAATTTTGCCTCACAAATGAAACATCTACGTTACAACTAAATGCCAGGAGCAGTAGAAGTAAACCTAATTTATAAAAACCAACAGCAATAAATAAAGCATGCCTTAGCAACTGCTAATGCTATGCACTTTGTCTAGAATGCTGCTATTTAGTTAACATGACAGACTCACTTCTGAATAAGAAAGAGAAATACCTCATGGTAGACTGAGAGATTAATAAAACAAGATAAATAAAAGTGGTTACATTAAGGAGTAAGGCCTTGGTGCACAGCGAGCAGATGTGTTTCCCTGGCGCATAGGCTTCATAGATTTAACAGAAAGGAGCAGGCAGAAGAGGGAGAATTAAGAAAACAAGGGCAATGAAATGACATGCCTACAGACATAAGGACAGATGCCAGTACTTGCACATCAGGTATTTCATGACAGAAACTGCAAACATGCGTGACGCAGCGTTGGTGAGTGGGCTGCAAGGAGATGCTGCTTCTGGTTACATCCATGCTTCATCCCTAATTCAGGGACATAGAAGAGACAAAACTGGAAGCAAAATTTAGCTACTGTGTTGAACAGACTATGTACTCACCTTTACACACAATTCTGGCTTGTCCTGAAGTATTTGCTTGCAATGCAAACAACTTTCTAGATCTTCACGGTATTTTTAAGGTGTATTACCTCCTCCCAACTACTGAACAGGTATTCACACATTATGCTACTTCATTTAAAATGAACACTCATTAACTAACTTTCTTGTAGGTGCAGGTGATATTTATGTGAGACAGTTTTGCAAGTGCCAAAGGTACCAGTGCAGAGTAAAAACATTTTTTTCATGGCAGTGAATTTCATTCCATAATGAAACCAGTGGGAGTTAGGACCTTCACTTCCATGGGTACAATTCTGCACTCTAAATCATAAAAATTGTGCTCCTTGCTGCTTACTTAGGAAGTAAACAGTTTCTTCTCTGCATCAAGCTAAAAATATCATATGTAAACAAAGAAAAAAAGGAAACCAAACACTAAAAAAAAAGCACAAATTGTAAGAATTTTGTTTGCATTCTTTGAGAATAGCCAGATCCCCTGTTTATATTTGTGGTGAAAGCAAATGCAAAACAAATGGGGTCAAAGCCTACTGTTAACAAAGTTCAGTGTATGGCAATCATTTCTTAGTGATGTATAAAGTGGAGAAATTTTCTTACTTTGTTTTAATAGGATTAAGTTCACTAGACATTATAGTTTCCATTTTTCATCCCATATAGACTTTTTGAACCCAGAACTTATTTATCAGCAGATTCTACCCACAAGCTCAAAACAAAACTTGGGTGACAAACAGCATGCTCCACTAAGTCACTCATTTTTAATATGGCCATTGGACAAAATTTATTTTTACTTCTTTTCCCTATATACTTAAGAGAAATATGGCATAAAGCAAATAAAACAGCATATTTTAGCATAAATGAAAGCCATAAAATACCTTATTATCATGATTTTGTCTGAAAGGTTTTATTAGCATGCAACACAAGCCAGACACTAGATCAATTCATTAGGCAAATGCATCCCAAGAAGCTTCTGGCAGGGCACATCTTTTAAAGTGGAAAATCCTTTCCACTGATGCAAGTTGAGAGCACGTTAATGCATTACGTCATTCTAAATTGGATCTTGCACTTAATGCTGTTGAAGGCAGCTCCTCCAGACCTATAGGACTGAAGTCATTAATAGACTTCTGGGCATGCTGAAGAAATAAAATAGACCCAAACAGGATTTTTTCATGGAGCATTAAAAGTTTATCAGAGGTACTTATTTTTTAACAAAGTGCATACGCTTACCTTGGTTATTATAACCAGTACAGAACAGCATAAGTGAGTACAGACCTCTAACCCGAGGGGGAGATAAATGCATACACCTCCCCTGTGAATGCAGCATTTGACCCATTTCTGCCCACGCAGCAGAAGCCGCTTCACAAGGCCACGTTGCAGCCATCAATGCTCAGTGAAGCAAGTCTAGCAGAAGGTGGAGGTGTGCACCAATCCACCTGGTCTCTCCCTCTCTCCTCCCTCTTGGGCTCATGCACCTAGGCAGGTCTCATCATGGCTGATGCAAAATTTAAAATGCTGGTGTCCGTGACGCTATGGTACCCAGGACCTCCAGGTCCAATAGCAGATGATCCCCACAGTAACTAGTAAAGCAAGTTTGGCCCTAGGGTGGAGGAGGCAACACTAAATCTTGCCTCATCTTAAGGGAGGAGTGGGCCAGCCGCTGCAGGCATGGCTCTTCTACTCTTCTTCTCCAAAGGCCCCTGTGGGACAGACAAACACCACTGGCGCCACATGCAAAATTTTTTGAGACAAACTGTCTGTAAACTCTTCTGCAGAAGGAAGACAGCAGAGGAAATATCTATCTTTATTTAAAGCCGTCTGCAAACCTGTCTTTGAGGCTATTAGTCTTGAACGCTGATAAGAGAGTGAACTGGTGTTGCCTGCTAGATGGAAGCTGAAAGATGCTTCCACCCAAAAACTATAAATGCACAGAATATGTGTGTAATTCCATATTAGTAAACACTTTAGCTACCACAAAACCATCCACCAAGGCAATATAAAAAAAAACCACAAATGTGAAAAACACAGCTGAGTTGCACAGAGTGAATCTTTTTGCAGATACTTATGTTTCTGACTAGCTTTTTTACACACAGAAAAAGACCTTTAAAACTCAAACAAATATCATTCATACATGCTACAGTCACCTAACAGCTTTCTGCTATGCCAACTCTTGACATTACAGCTGTTACTGGGGGGAGGGAGAAAAAGGGGAAAGGGGAAGCATTGAAGCAAATTCTCACTGCTGGTATGTATGCTTCACAACATGCTTACAATTTCACATTTATACTGAAAAAATGCCTAGGAGCTCTAGTAAGGCATAAACAATCTAAAAGCTTTTATCAAAGACTGACACCTGTATCTGTAATGGAGCACAACCAAAGAAGACATGACAAAACAATTAGAGAAAGAAACATAGAAACAAATCAAGATATAATAGATGCTGTAGATATATATATAAACATCTAGATTTAAAGCTTAATTTATCATGAATAGAAAAATTAATACATATGCCCTCCAGCCATAAGATCTTGACTGACTTCTGACCAGAATAGAAGCTACAGGGGATTTTTACAAATTTTCTAAAGAAGGAAACCAAACACATGATGAGTAAGAAAGACTGGAGAAGTATTTAGGTGTCTGTATACACATGTACACACCCCTAGAGTTACCAAAACATACACCTGGAACAGCATAAGTGTAATGTCTAGTAGCATCATTCTCACGGAAGAAAACACTATTTTTCTCAGATGCCACATCCATATACTGCTCCACTGTAGTCCATTTCGATGTCTGGACTTGCCATAATCATATCTGACATAGGAATTTTAAATGGGTGAAACATTTTTTAGGTTTATACTCCTGGCCCCTCTTCTTTATTGTATCTTCATTCCCTGAAGTGCAGTAAGGTTCCTACAATTTAACAAAATCAGCTAACTTTGGGCTTAGCATCCTTAGGTGCATGACAGAGGGGGTCATACAGTAATATTGCTGACTGCAACAGCCTTTTCTGATTTGGACCTTAATAGTATTAGTCTAAGCCCTGCAGAGTCACCTTTGCTTAGGAAACAATGCGTGTTTTGTTTTGCTTCCTCAGGCATGCAAGAAGAATTAAACTTCAGGCACTGTTTATCTGGCTGCTGAATGCAGATAGAGCATAGTGTTTTACACAGCAACCCTCTTCCCTCTTTCCAGTTTGATAATCACCGGCTTTCCTATTCTGATTTAGCTGCCTACAGCCTCGAGATTTTGCAGGCTAGGTACATGTGGCAGTTTTAGTAAACCTCTGGGAAGCTGCAAAGAAAAAGAAGAAAACGAACGAAGGGAGAAAAGGTCGGAAGAAAGGAAAAAGGAAAGTCTTTGCCCCAGTGTATTCTATTTTCTTAAGATTCTTCCCAGAAAAATAAGCTCCTCTCAATCTATTCTCTTCAGTGATGCAACATATGTATATATATGCATGTGGTGGGGTCATAATAGGTGAATTGCATTGCCTATGTCATTATTCTATTTTAATTCTGATTATTGATGGACTAAATGCTTCATGATATGTATTTTTTTTTCAAATATAATTACTTGTGAAATAAGAAAAGGGGAGTTTGGGGAGGCAGTAGGATCAAGGCATGCTTTGGGTAGCTTCCCACTCCAACTGTCCTACTGAGACACAGAAGGGCAAAAAGGAAAAGTACCACGCTTCAGTGCTTCTGATTTGCTTTATGACTCATCCTTCATTTGTTCAACCCTTAAAGATAAATAACTGGCCTAATTTTGGTGACCTATCTTTACCAAGATGAGAGTGAAAAACAAACCTGGGAAGATGAGGAAAGTCTATGATGGTCAGGAGCTTCCTCTAAGTGCTGACTTCCCTATTCCGTCTGCCTTCAGACATAGTAATATTAAGCTCATGAATACTCATCTTCAGAGAAACTCAATTTACTTCAGAGGATCTTTGCTAGGGCAAAAGTAGTCCTACAGTCCCACTCAGACCAGAAGAAACATAAGGAAGGCTGATGCTCCAAAGGCAACAGGCAGTACATGGGCTGCAGGCTGCAAGAAATGTATAATGAGATAAAGTTTTCCTTAAGGAATTCCCACAGAAGCAAAGGACTGCGCAAGGTCCTTGGAAGGTACTGTCATCTGGGGAGTTTAATCATCTATCATAATGGACATTAAGCTTTTTTACTAATATATTGGAAAAAACACCAAGCTCATCCTGTTTTCTTAACAGTTTACTCTTCACTGCCTGTATTTTAACCTCAACAATTCTAGGCATTTCTACATTATTAAGTAAATGCATCTATTAAGGTTTTAAAATTAGCATTTATATTTGCTTCGACGTCTCATGTAAAGTGTTTGGTAGATTATTTCACTGGAGGAACATAAGCAAAAACATTTTTTTCTCCTGGATATTCTCTTTTATTCCAAACTGGTAGATTACCTGTAAAATACCCACGTAACACGCCATTCATATATTTTGTCTGTCTGAAAAATAATTCTTCAATCAAGACTTCCACTTTATGGGGAGATTTGACTTACCAAAGATTCTATTCAGGAACTGATTGGGGTTTTTTTCTGTAAGAAGAAAAAAAATTACCAGGACAAAAGTAATTGAAAGCTGAATGGGAAAGCTTGGAACCATCATTTTGAAATGGCACATTATGAAAACTCCTCTCCTCCTTCATTAGCTAGCTACAAAACAAACAATAATTCAGCAACATTTTCACATTAAAGATGACAACAAAAGCACAACCGAAGGCTTTGCCTTCATCATGATTAGTTTTGTTTTGTGAGATAACATAATGTAGTTTTTACAAGTCTCATTCCACTCCATTATAAAAGGCAACTCAGCCAGAAGAAATTGGTTATTACACTGAGCTCAAAGGGTTGGATAACAGAAGCTGAAACAATTAGAAAGTCTTTAAAAAAACAGTAACATTTATTTTATGGAAATGGTGGGGGGGAAGTCCTGGTTAATTCATAGGTGTAATTTATAAATAATTCTGTTGATTGTCCCTAATGTGCCCTGGAAAGTGCACTTGGATGTACAAGATAATTAGCACATTTGGGTTTTATATGAAAAGTTTAGAGGTGATGAATCATTCTCAATGTAACCACAGATCTTATACTAAAGTCAAGAAAGCTATGCAGAATTCAGGCTTAAGTAATGTTTGTGAGTGAAGTATCAGCAGAAAAATTGGGGAAATCCCTACAGAGACACACTGGTAGAAGACTGCTAAGACAAGCAAGATACATAATATCAGAGAGTGATGGGAAAAATTAGGTTCTTTTGTCATACAAGGTCTAGAAGTTTATTTACATACATGGCCCGTAGGATAGACTCATTGAGGAATGGTTCAAAGAGAGTCAAGTTTCTTCTTTATGAGAGCAGTAGTAAATACAAGGAAAGCTGAGATGCAAATCCTCTCTTAATACAATTAATGTTCCTCTTGACAGCAGAGCTTCTTTTGAGAACTGGATACTGATCTTTGAACTATAACTCCTGGAAGAATTACTATTCTGCATGCTGTGGGAAGACCTCAATCCCAGTGTTGGGTATATCCTATACTCTGTAGGACTGCCTTCTCCTTCAAAGTCCTATTCAGCAGAGAGAAATAGCATATTTAAGCATATTGTGAATATGTATATGACCCTCAAAATAGTAGGATAACTGAAAGTAAAACATTATTTATAGGTGTCTAAAATGTAATTTGAGAGATAGGTAACAGATCAAGCCAACAATTATGCATATTTGATAATGATTACGATTGGTTTATCCAGCAAAGACTAAGTTATGCAATTAATGTTCTAGTAACTTTATTAATTTTCTAGCTTGGGTGGATATCCATATACTTATCAAATACGTATTCAATTTACTATGAATTAAGCTACCTCTCTCTGGAGGGATAACTCAAGCAGTAGAAAGGACCAGGAGGCCAGGCAGTGCGGAGATAGGGCCACAGCACAGGTGTGAATGACTGTCTGGACCCAGGCAGCACTGCATCTTTGTGTTAGACAAGCACAGGGTTAATGCATGACATCTGGGAATGAAATAAGGGATCTGCATCCTTTTCTGAAGGATTTTCACACAGCACCACTCTAGCTCCGACTCTGAAGATGCCCCTCTTGCTTTCCTAATTCACTCTGAATTTACAGCTCCTTCACCTTGGCTCAACATGGCTGAGGAGCTTTCGCTGGCCATTATCTCTGATCTTGGCTCTCTGCACTTGCAAGCGAGCCCTCCTGTCTATCTTCCTCTGCACGGGCAGCACCTCCCACCCCCATCCTGTCTACAGAGAGCACAAGCCTTACTCTGGAGCCCTTTGCATTCTCCCCACTGGACCTGGGTCTGATGCAGTAACTCCCCAAAAGCACGGCCACTAGCTCCTGCCTCCACCCAAAGCCTCCTTGGCCATCCCAGACCTTCACCACTAGTTCTTCCTCCAAACACCTCTGGGGGCAGCTGCAGAGAAAATCAGATTGAGGAGCATGCTAGACTGCCAGACTGTTGAGAGAGCAGCTGTTATATGGCTGCAGGCTTGTCCAAAGGGCTGAAGCCTTGTTCCCATTCTGCTCTGCATTGTCCCCTGCATTGTCCTGCTGTGGCCAGTGCCAACTGCCTATTTAGACTCTGGGGTGTATTCCCAATCACTGCTTCCAGATCAAAACAAATTTACACAACTGCAACTAGAAGGCCTCCAGACAGTATGTTTTTGTGCTTTCCTTTCCTTGAATAGAAACCTTTCCCACGGGAACCAAGACTACCACTCATTTCTCTGATACCAGACTGAAGTCCCGTGTGGCTGTATTCCCAGACTATTTCCGCTGAAATGCTGCGGTTTGTCATTTGAAGGTGTTTTCAATATAAAAAGTCAAAGACAATTTGACTAAACCTGAATCAGAAGAAAAGATTGGGAAGGCAGAGGAATAATAATACATCAATTTAGTAAAGTTCTTGCTGTGAATATCAAAAAGTATGTCACTAATCTGCATTGATTGCTTGGAGAAAATTCAGAGTGCATGAGTGCTCTGTTATCTTTGCACTGCAATTTTTTTTCTGTTGTGCTTGTACCAGTGCATATTTTACAAAGATTAATATGCTCCCACCAAATCCATACAGCCTTATAAAATCCATGGGGACATCTGGCAAGAATTTATCAGATCTTTTTTCTGCATGTTCCTTGCAAACAGATTAGTAACTAGTAAAGTATTCTTAAGTGAGAGGGTAGAACAAAACAGATGTTTTATTGATGCAGAGAGGAGATCAGTGGGAATTGAAAATATGAAGTTGCAAGATAACATCAGGTTGAGTGAAAAACCTTTTCCTCTGAATTTGGAAACAGCAAGTAACTATCAAAGGAGTGTGTAAAGTAGAAAGGGATCACAGAAAACTCCATCATTTAAGGAGTTAATATATGTCTTTGGCAAACCCTTTATGCTTTGCATGTTTTCACTGGCTTCACAAGAATACACAATGTGAAGTTGTGTCTTAAATAAAAAGGAGAAGGAAATGAACGCAGCTTTGTTTTAACAACTGGAAAAAGAAATACCATTAGTAGATTCTATCAAATTCAATAATTTATTCCCTATTTACACCCCTTCTTTGCTTGAAGAAAATCCTTTATAACTAAATCTAGCAGCCATATTGGACCATACATCATTCCATACTATCTCAATGAACTATTAAAAAGTCAGCTCAACACAGCATCAAAAATAGATATTGAGAGCCTGAAATATAAAGTTACTATTGATACCAATTGCACTTGAGTCAGACGCTGAACCCCCACTGGAAAGATTGCCTGTGACTGACTTGTTTTATTAGATTCAACGTTGATAAAGTAAATAAGGTTTAGACACAGAAGGGTTTAAGATACTTGAAAAAAAGCAGCCAACAAGTTCACAAGATTCATTCTAATATATATCTGCTAAAGCCAAAGAGGTTGGAGAAGTAGCCTGCTTTCATGGGAAAAATAGTTCTGGAATGAGCAAAGTCTGTGCCACAAACTTTAATAAACACCACAAGGATACCAGCAGTGTAACACATTTGAGAAGGAGTTTGCTTGGAAGTGCAGGTGAAGTACAGTAGCAGGCAACCAAAAGCACCTGACAGCCCTCATGAGGCCAGTTCACACACTATTAATCTCCTTTATCCCTAGTCTAGAAGAGCTGTGCAGCTGTATGTTGACAAACAGTACAATGAACCACCTATTTTAAAAACTATCACACTAAAAAGATTTACAGCACATTTAGAAGATCTAGCACTAATTTTTTTGCAAGAACCCGCAATGGATCACTATTAAGACACAGGCTTAGATCAGTTATTTGCCCTGCTAGGTGGCAGGGCTGTCACCTTCTTTATCACCAAGATGTGTAGGTGAGTGAAAGACAAACATATTGACGGATTTATGTGGTGGAATGTAATTTTGCTCTGCTTAAACCAAACATCTGTATAGACTAACAAATATCAAATCCTCCTGAAACCTACTTCAAAATGCAAGAGCATATCTATCAAGGCAATTACTTACATCACAAACAGCTGTAAATTGAATGCCAGAGATCAAACACCACAGCAAGTTTTCACAACAATCTTGAAGCTCCAATCAGTTCTCTTGGGCATCACAGGATATAAGCACAGATTTCAGGAAAACCACAAAAAAATCTACTACTGCCTTCAACCAAGAGTGCTGGCTGTATATGCACCTCTGCTGTATAGTTGGGAGAAGCATGAAAAAGCTCTGGCTGCATCTGAAGCAGATTCGCTCTGCCTGACATCTCAATCAGTGGCTATTGTGTTAGTAGCACCTTTTTGTTAAGGCAATGACTGGGTCTGTAGAAAAGTAGTACAGAAAAAGAAGTGAAAAAAAGGAAACAAATATACCAAAAAGGGTAGAATAAAGTACCATTAAAAGATAACAACCCTGTCCAGTAAGCTACTCTAAATGTAGGTTAAAAAATGAGAACTATGGCTAAGTTGCTCACTTTTAACAAACAGGCATTGAAAATTGCATAAATAACAGTTGTATAACTAAAAAAGTACCATTTGTTTCACTTGGACTCTGAAAGCTGCTGCCTTCCATTCTGCAGGATCCAGGCTGTCAAATTCCCAGAGTTAGATAATCAATCAGTAGTACAAGAAATTAAAGGAAAATGGTTGACCCTGCTGGGAATTGACAAGGGCTCATACGCATCTTAGATCCCTTGTGTGGTTTGCTCATGGTGGGAAGTCAGCCAGCAGGTAAGGGACAAAAAAAGCTGCACATTGCACATACTCCAGAGCCACACTGCACCAAGACCCCAGTCCTCAAAAACCTCCAAAAGGACAGTAACAGAATTAATGTGAGCACTACACCACTAGGCAAGTCCCATACACCCTTGTATGCCTGGGGCCCAGAATCAGTAATTTGTGTTTGCCTTTAATCAGGCTGTGCCAATGTGCACATTAATTTAAGCCCCAGTTATGAAGAGGAGATATGTTAATATACAGAATAGTCATTGCCAGAAAAATACACGAAGAAGGTTGTGAAAGACCTATATGCTGCAGAAATTCTTGGTTCATACTTTTCCTCTAATTACCAACTCAGTGAGTGCCCCTTTGTTTTTCAGGTCACTCCCCAATTATATATTACATGTCTCCTTTGTTCCAGAACCTTTAATTCTTTTCCAGTGTTGCAGAATTAACTGGACAGGGTTCTTAATCTTGTCTCTACAAAGAACTTGTTGTAATTGCAATGAATGCTTTCATTTTGCTGGTGTCTGAAATACGATTTGCAGGGGAAGGGGGAGTGCGGGTTGATGCTAGTCCCATCATTAATAACATTCTTGCAGGGATTGTAGTGGTGGGAGTAAAAAAACCCCAAAGCTTTTATATAATAACAAGCATGTGTCTGCACGTGAGCTGTTCCTTTAAGAAGCCTTGGGTTAGCGGAAGAAGGGGGATCTGGAGAAAAGGCAGCCCTACAGCTGTAACATAGGGCAGAGGTTAAATCTGTTGTCATTTTTATTGCAAGTATGGTCGCTGCATACCCTCTTCCTGAAGGCTTCACTGAATTAGAGGTGTTTGCCATCGGCACTGCCCTGCTGGTAGAAGGTAAGCTCGGTGCAGGACATCAGCAGAAATAAGGTTTTTACCCCACTTACCCCTGGTGGGAGGGGGAAAGAAAACTGAAGCAAACAGCAGCATCTGTGGTACGTTGACCAGCAGTGGTTACTGCTGCTACATCACCAGTATTTCTTGTGAGTAAATCAGGGTGAACTGCAAGCTGTTTGCACTGGAGATCCCTGTGGCAGTGAAGTACCTGCTACATAGCTTTCTTATCAAGAATTTGGGATGCAAGATTTTTTTGTTGACTATTAAAGGCAATTTTATCCTCCTATGGGGAACAATGTTGGAATGACCAATAATCTCTCAATAAAATTGGGCTTCTTGTTTTGTGGGCTGTGATAGTTGTTTTAGAATCAAAGACGACAGGTCCAAAATAACCTGTTAACTGTTAGCATACATTCAAATTGCATTGGTAGTGCTGCAATTAATGGCTCTTGGATAAAAGTAAAAGCCAGAAATATACTTGCACGAGATTCAAGAGCTCTCATGGCATTATGAAGCAAAAGTTGAGATAGAAGACTGTATTCATTTAGTTGAGCCAAAGTGGGCTTTTCTTAAGGCACGTGCCACTTCACTGAGAGACTGCAGCAAAACCGTGAATTTATATCTACCTGGCAGCTAGTGAAGGACAGGTGTGCAGCTAGGATTATTAGGTGTAAGTCAGCGGCATCTCTTCTGAGCTACATCACAGTCTGGGACTCCATCCCTGTATAGTGCTGCTCAGCTGGGGAAGCAGGGATTGTGAAGCCCAACAGTAGAGGGGGAGAAGGTGTAAGCACCATCAGAATGGGATAAATACTCATCAGCTCACCCCATGAATGTGGAGCATGGGAGAAAGGAGAATGTTCTCCCTTTCCTTGCAGGCGAGCTCAGCTGGAAGGCAGCATCATATCTGCCTGCAAAGGAAAGCTGGAAGAACTGTGTCAGAAACAATTCCATGGAAGAGAGAGAGAGAAGAAAAACCTTTTCCTTCTATCCTAAACAGAGAGTTCAGGGCTAAATTGGGCCACGAGCATTAAGCCATCTGCAGTGCCTGGCAGGGCCTGGCATGACTTTGCACTTCATTACTGAGGGGTGAGAAGCGGCAGGAGGACAGGCACGCCGCCGGGTGCTGGCAGAGCCTGACAGCAGGGGTCCTGCTGGAGAACAGCTGGCTGCGGCACCACGGACCTGCCAGCCCTCACCTGCCCATGCTCCGGGGGCTGCAGCCTGCCGGGGACCTCCTGCTGTTGAAATCCAAGCGGAATACCTGCTGGTAACCCTCACCTAAACTAGATGTCATCTAGCACATTTATGCTTTACTAAACACAAGTATTTTCTGTAGGGTTTTAGGCAGAATGTGCCCAGTGGATTGGCAGTAAAACTTTATCTTTTCCATCTGACTTAGAAGATCTAACTAAATAATTAAAGATTCATTCACTTTCTCAACGCTCTGAGAGAAACCTATGAAGAGAGCCTTCCAGTATCTGAAGGGGGACTACAGGGATGCTGGGGAGGGACTATTCATTAGGGACTATAGTGATAGGACAAGGGGTAACGGGTTAAAACTTAAACAGGGGAAGTTTAGATTGGATGTAAGGAAGAAGTTCTTTACTGTAAGGGTGGTGAGGCACTGGAACAAGTTGCTCAAGGAAGTTGTGAATGCTCCATTCCTGGCAGTGTTCAATGCCAGGTTGGAGAGAGCCTTGGGTGACATGGTTTAGTGTGAGGTGTCCCTGCCCATGGCAGGGGAGTTATTGCTGGGTGATCTTAAGGTCCTTTCCAACCCTAACTATTCTATGATTCTATGATTCTGTGATCCAGTCCTTTACCATCTCCATGACCCTTCACTAGATTAGCTCTATTATGTCCATATCTCTGTTTTACTGGGGGTCCAGAATTGGACCCAGTACTCCAGATGTGAGGTGCTGGTGCTGAGCAGAGGATCACCTTCCTCAGCCTGCTGGCAATGTTCTTCCTAATGCAGCTCAAGCTGTTGTTGACCTTCCTTCCTTCAGAGCACGTTGCTGATTCATTTTATTAATTTCTTATTACATTGGGATACTTAGTTAAGAATTTCATTTATTCAAATGTAGTATCTTACTAATTGATGATAAAACTTATAACATTCTTGTATTTCTCTTCAAAATTGCAATAAGGACTTTGAGTGGTATCCATTACTATGTGTACAATCAAGTGTATTTTTTCCCCAGTTTGTTTTAAAGTTTCAAAGGACGTGTCACTGTCAGAGGAATTATATAGCATGCATGATCTTAGTGAACCATGCATGGCATACAGGTTTAGTATGATGATCTGACAAAGTTTTTATTTCTCTATCTATCTGGCTTTTTATTGACATTTTCCTGGATAGGTACATTTGCCTGCAATAACTGTGATGGTGGTCACATTGGCTGTCATGACATGTCTTCCTTGCTGAGAGAAGGCACATTACACACACATTTCAGAGGAGACATTGTGGACTGGACAGAGTGGTATAAATTTCAAATTGATAGCTTCACTCCTGCCACATAACACACCTTTTTTGCACTAAAACATTTCTTTATCCTTCACATATCACTCTTATTCTATCACTTGAAAATTCCTTACTGACCCATTTGAGGTTGAAAACTGAAGTTACTCAGCTACTCATACTAGTAAACTGCCTTAAAAAAACCAAACTAAAGCATCATTATCTTTCTTCCCTGCATATAGCCAGTATGGAATATCCTCTATTTGTCATGAAATTTGTATTTATGAATCAGAGATTTATTTTACTTTGCTTTTAGTTTTTTGAAAGAAGGTAGAAAAACGGAAACTCTAAGCCAAATCTTGTCACTACTTTACTGACAGCACAAAATTGTTTTGCTGTCCCAGAGGTTAATAAGAAAAAAACCCCTCTTATCAGACATCAAAGAAAATGCAGAATTATCACAACAGCAAGCAATATTCTTTCATTCTCTAATAAAAAACAGTGCACATTGCTACAGGAAACAAATGTACCCAACTTAATAGATAAATCCATAAATAAGAGCAGACTTTTTGCTTTAGCTAAGAAACATACTGAAAAATATTCTGCATGTGTCTGGAGCCAAACTATATTAGTAATAGTGAGATTTACTAGAAAAGGTAGTGCTTTTAAGGGTCCTTCAGCACTATCTACTAACACATTATGGAAGCTCATAAGAGAAAGAACTCTCATTTAAAAAGAGAAATACAAAACACTAACAGACTGTGTTTTCAGTTTAACTTCATAGCTGGAAAGGAAGCAGAATGAAAGGGTTCAGGCATTTTCAGCAGGCCTTATAGAAAATGCATTACCTAAATCAAAAGTGGTGCTGCTGAGAAACCACTCAGCTGCTGCTTAGTTCTGGAATTTCATAAGCTTTGCATGTGTCATATTTTTTTCAAGATTTCCCGGACTTAAGAGTTGCACCTTCGTACCTTCCTGAATGGTTACTGTAACCACTATCCTGATAGTGGAAAACAGAAGGTTTCTTCTGGATGGGTTTTGAAAGAAATGAGTGAGTCCTGACAGTGCTTAAGGATCAAGGATACAGTTCATATTTTTAGGGGAGGTTTTAATGTTACAAATGCTGAGTGCTTTGTGTATCTTCATAATTCATTTGGGTAGAGAAGTGAGGTACTGGAGGCACCCTGTTCTGAGTATTTTCTTAGAGACCATTTTATTTCACGTTGCATTTGGAAGGCAGCAAACTGCCTTCCCAGGACATGTTCAAAGGTGCCAAACTCTCCCTAGGTCTTTCAGTGCTTACCTTGGGGCAGGTGGCTAAATGCCAGCATTGGGGAATCCCAAACATCTTGAGCAAAAAGTAACTCAAAAAGAATCTATTGAGTACCTGTCTTCTGACCCATAAGTCTTTGCTTTTGCCATGAATCATCTTACTTCTCAATCGGTACAGGCCTTAAAAGGCTCTGACTTGTTTTCCTGTCATAAAAAGCCTAATAAACCTTCTTTTTCATTCAAGGATTTTATTTCACTTAAGATTTCTCACTTTAAAAATGCTCCATTAATTTCACTTGATTTCGATTTGCTGACATTTTGCTTCTCGGTTCCACTTAGCATCAAAGAAAGCACTAAACAAGCTATCAGGAATGATTCTGAGCTTTCAATAATAATTTTTTTTAAAAAAAGTCTAGCCCTTGTAACGCCGGAAATGAGCTAGGAATTCACTTTGCTAGTCCTATTACTTTTTAAGCTTGAATGCGAATGAAGTCTCTCTATTTTTTCCTCTAGAACTGTGATATTTAACATTGTTATCACACCAAGAAATAAACAATTGTTTAAGGAAATGGGTGAGAGTTGTTTTCAGTCCTACAGAGCTGAGTCAGCCATGCAGAACTAATTTCCTGGCTGTCTCTGAATGCACATAAAGCTGCTCTGTGGCTGCTGCTGACAATGAACTAGTGACTGGAAAAAGGAATCTTAAACACAGTCACATCTCTCGACTGCAAAAATCCTTTACACAAAGCATGCTGATCTAATGTACTGTAGTAAGCAGCATCCTTTTTTCTGAGTGTTAGTGAAAGAAGTTTTAATACCTGAAGCTGTTGCTAAGTAACCAAATGCTTCCAAAATATATCTTTCTCGCTAATACAACTGTGGGTTGGGTTTTTTTTCTGCTAATGAATACAGTTACACTGCAAATGCAGCACTGGCTATTGCATAATGGGAAAAATATCTTAATAGAAGGTTATCATGCATAACTGAGAATGTCTTTGAAGGTCTCTTTCTACATGAACTGTTCTATGATTCTGTGTGGGGAGAATATTACAAGTCACTTAATCAGAAAATCTATATTTGATTAAAACTGCCCAACATTTTAGAAGTAAGATGAAAATGGCAGTAATCTACCTTTGTAAAAAGGGACTCCTTTAGTTCTTAACTATATCTTGTGGTGCAGGAAAAGAGAACTGATGTCTTTCCTTAATGTAATATGTATAATACAGTCTCACAGATATTTTTGCTTTCAGAAATAAAATGCATTTCATAAAATGGTCTTTTACAGCACAAAGATCCTTAGAACAAAACCAGCAAAACCAAAAATCCGCAAACGATCCATGAAAAGTAAGAGAAAAAAAATAAACGCATTCACATACATAGATTAACTAAGACTGCAACAAAACAAAAGATTCCCAAAAGTAGCAGTACTGTTTCTAGCTTAATGTAGATCTGTCTATTCTTCAGATAAACTGTAATGGCTGGGAGAAGATGAAAGTGGGAGGAAAGTGCACTCAAATCCAAGTTTGCAGTGTTACAGCCCACACAGGGATGTAAATGAAGATTTGGACACAGGATCTGCTCAGTGAAGCAGAAGGTTTTACTGCCCTCTAGTAAAATGCAGTTACGAAACTGTCTTTTAAAATGTATGCATGCTGAGTAAACGTATTCAGCTCTTGTTACTGAAAATGTGATTAGTCCTGGTTTGTCATCTCATTGTTTCCATAGTCAAAGAATAAAACATTTATGTTCAGTCTAGAATGACTTATTTTTGAATTAAGGAAAATAGTGATAATGAAACACAAAAGCAAGGTTTCTGTGGCTGCATCTGCATGAACAAATCTGCCAAATTTTCAGCACTGTTATAAGCAAAAGCTTAAGCAGTGGCCCTCCCTGGAAAAGAGCAGAGGTTTTATAGCACAGGGAAAAAATTCCCTAGTCCTAACTACAGGGGAACTTACATTGTCATTAGCATTGTACCAGCACTAAATTAGCAGTTCAAGAATGAGCACGATTTGTGTTCTTTAATTTCTGGCAGTAGTAACTCTGAAATTGAAATGGCAGCTGAACTCTTTACATGGTGCTTAGGTAACACTGTAGAGAACTGGAAGATAGTTGCAGGGAAGTTGTAGATATTGAAAGGTGCAACACAAAGGAAAAAAGAAATAAAATCATAGTTTTGTTGCCACACACATAACTGTACCATGCAGCGCTGTACTGCTGGATTATTACTAACAAGGATGACATGAAAGGATGTGTGAGGCTGTCATCTTAAAAAACCTGACACTGATGGTGGTCGCTGTAACTGTGTACACTGTGACTTGTTAGGCAGTGCAGTCTCTGCTTCTCAAATAGCAGCAGGAAAAGTGCTTGAGAAAGTGCAACTACTAACTGCAGCCTCACAAACTACCTAATGCTTTCCTCTCTGAATCTTGGTTTTATTTCTTTATTTGTTTAGTATTTTTTTTCTCAAATGTGAAGTATAAAACTAGCAGGTTTTTCAGGAACCACATGTTCCCTCTGGGAAAATTATATTTGCAATTTTCAGCATCAGTCACCGAAAGGCACAAATATTCTGTCAATCCTACCACTGCTTTTGTATAAAGGAATGCTCAGTCTCCATATATTCTTATTTATATAGATTCATAAATATTCAAATGCCTGGGGAAAATGGAGTTGGAAATGGGGGAGTACTTCAAAAGTAAATATAAATTAAAATAAACATGAGGAAATAGAAAGAGTTTATATTTATTCATATAAGAGATCGAAATAGAGGGTAGCGTAGCTCGTTTCTTCTCCTACCTCTTTCCCTCCTGCCAGGAGCAGAGAGTGCAGGGGCACTATCTTGTCCAAGGGCCACTGTAGAGGAGGGACTTAATGACCTGTCACTCTACCTTTGTACACTGTCTCAAAGTCAATACATAACCTGAATCTAGAAATTCAGTCCAGTCCTATCTTGTTCATTGATGGTGGTGTGGGATCACAGAACTACAAATTGGTTTCCTGACATTCTTCTTTTCTCTTGAGGCCTGCTTGGGTGTGGGTGAGAAATCAGGCTCTCAAGTGCTCTAATACCTTGTTCAATGGAGCAACAGACACGAAAAAAGTAACATTGTTCAGCATTCATTATGACATGAAGACTCTTTAATTTCCAGTCCAACTCCATGGATTCTTAGAAAAAGAGGTCTGGAAAGAGCTGTGGGAGAAACCTAATACAAACTTCATATAGAAAGCAGAATCATTTGTATCTCAGTCGTTGACAAATGCTGACACTTACCAACTTGTCCTTGAAAGCTTCAAATAACAGCTACTCAAGGTACTCCAAGGTCTTTTTCATCTTTATTAGGTAAGATCCCTGATGAATCTTTGCTTTTTACTGCTCTCCTGATTGCTAGCTACTTGGCTCTTTTTCATTAACTCCTTGGCTAAGTCCTGCTCCCTTAAAGGTTGTTTTACATTTAACTCTCCTAATGATGCACTAAAAGCATATGGGGAAGAAAATATATTGTTTGAGCTTTCTGTAAATAACAAGCTTACTTTTTAAAACATGATAGTTTTATTTAAGATGTATTTCAGTTAAGCCTTCTTAAATAAAAGAACATAATTTCTGACTTCTAATTTTTTAAATGTTAATTTATTATGTGTATTTACACTGCCTTGTGCATGATACAGGTATTGCATTATGATCATTTGACATTCTATGGTACATATGGCAGCATTATTTGTTGATTTATTCTTATTGCTCTGGTACTGAGCATGTTCAGGGTTTTGAGATATCTGAGTGTTTGATTAGATTTATTTCTGCTGAGTTTTGTGCAGATAGGTAGGGGGTGTGCTAGTGGAGTTTGTGTGCATGAAAGAAATTTACTGTCATACAAGTCACTTAGATAAAAATATGCCTTCCATGATTCTGAGTGCAACTTCGACAGCTCCATAACCTTTTATTTCACCTGAATTCTGAAAGGACCTCTATGTGCAATGGTGAAAAGCAAAGATTTTACAGAGAGCCCTCAGAATAGCTAATACACCAACAGCTGTCACCACAGTCTCCTTTAGGATTCCCGTTAATAGAGTCAAAACGTTTTCCTCCCTATCTCCATTCTAGGATATGGCCCATACGTCTACATGCTTGTGTGGTAATGTAAATAAAAAAGATAGATAGATCATAATGGGTGTTTTCAGCTGAACATCTTAGGTGAAAAAAGCCTCAATTTGTTTGAGCTTAAAGTCAAAACCTGAACACTGCATTGATAAAATATCCTGGTGAGGCTTGGATGTCTTTATTTAGTTGCATTGTTTTGGAAGTCACTATCACGTTTAGATGCAGTTCCTAATCTGTATTTGTCTTTCTTTTTCCCCCAAACCAAATTCTATAAGTAAATAATTAAAAATGGAAGAGAGTCCAAAGAAATTCCAGGAACAGTTTAAGTTATACTGTGACTGCAATCTGATCCATGCATTTCTTGTCTTTGGAGATCTCTGAATTTCTAAGCCCTCACCAGATCAAATTATGTGACAAGATCTTAAAAAGATCTGGCAGACAGGTTTCTATCAATTTGTTATAAAGATACAAATATTTTCTCATTTTGAATCATAGGAACTTACAACCTTTGGTTGTTTCTTAGGAAAATAAAACTGTAAAGACGTTTTGCTTCTCTCATGATTGCTGAATAAGCCACATTTTCCTCCCTGCCCTTCGAGTATTTGATTCGCAATCTTGTCCTCATGCACAGTCTCCTCTGTGAACATTTTATGAGGAAGATACTGCTGTGTAAATGGAGAAATGCATGTCTGCATATCTGCTATGCCTGATTTAGACCAGAACAGTGATTTTTAGCCTTTGCTCTGTAGACTCCTGTGATTTGCAAAACAGCAAATAAAGAGGCAAGTCCACATATGCTGCAGATCTGTATAGACATGTAAAATTTCTGAAGGGGTCCACACGTCATTTGAGAAATTTATGCAGGTAAACAAACCGAAAAAGACTGAAAAACTCTGGACTAGAAATTTGAACAAATCACTGTCGATGGTGTCTTATTTCTCACGCTGTTTTGAAACTCACATGTTTACTGGATGAAATTGTTTCGCATCGTGGGAAGGAGTACGTGTTCACTGAAGGGGCAGGGGCAAAGGCTGTTAATGTCCTTGTCTTTGAAGTCACTGCAAAAAATGGGTATGGAACTATTTAGACAAAGCTGAACAGCTTGAACAATTGCTTATCTAGAGCTTAGAGGCAGTTGTATACTTTCTATTCCTTTTTTAAGACTCAATGCTCTGTAATAATAAAAGGAAATCTGATAAAAGACAAGGGAATGATGAAAACTAAATCACTTTCAGGAAAATGGTGAGATTAAGCTTTTTGTATATTTATGAATCCTGAAAGAATGCTTGGGTGAAATCAGCATCACCTATTCACTCCCTTCATTCTCCCCCATACTGTGAAGTCTTTCCGAATCAGTAGCAAAAAAGAGGAATGATTGAATTGGTGAAGCTATGAACATTACAAGATGCACACTCCAACAAACATAAAATGCGTGAGTGCCTAGTGAGCATTAGGAAATCTGTCACTGTGAACAATTGAAGGTGACAAGTTTAAATAGACCGAGGAATTCCAGTGTTAACTTACTTCCAAACAAGATATTTTCAAAATTGTCATGATCAATTTTTCCTTTTTACTGAAGATTACCTGCATGAAAAATAAGCTAATTAAAATTTGGTTTAGATAAATGCAAAATAAAATAAAATTAAATTAAAAATCCTGGGAAAACTGTGAAAAATGGAAACATGAACATTTCTGCACTGACCACTTTCTTTTTTGTTTTGCTAAAACTTTCAAGAACACCTTTTCATGCTGTGAGTGCTGGAGAACTAATCCAACATTACAGCCCTCTCATGAAGGAGCATCAGCTAAAAAAAGAGTCTCCAGTTTTCTGTTGTATTTTTGAAAGGAAGGGAAAACTCTGTTTGAGAACCCTACCTTTTTCATCAGTAACTTGTGAGAGTCCTGTATGTGACTGATTCAATTCTGAAAGAGTTCAAGCCCTGCAGAGAGAGCCCATCAGGCAGCTCCAGGAGCACCTAGCATATTGGCTGGCACAGCAAAGTGGCAAGTGTTGCAGAGCAGCTGTTAAAAGCTTTAGAAGCAGTATAACTCCACAGTATTTTGTTCTTTTATGAGTTATTTTATCTGTTTAATTCATAGAAACGAAGGTGGGAAATGAAAATGAGGGCTAAGAAAAATGGGACTGTCTTAAGATACCTAATACTACTCTCAGTGCGCAGATGTATGACCTGAAAGAAGAAACAGAAATTATGGGGTTTTTTTTAAATCAATTCTAATCTTCATAGAACTGGTGAAATTATTTTCTGTTACATTTGTGGGCATAGTCTCATCTGCAAGACATTTAAATACCTGGTACCCCTTTAGCATGCAACTTCTGCCCATTTAGCTACCAAAATTACTTTGTTGATTTTAGTCTTTAACCTTTAGCCTAAAGGGTAAAAATAGAATAAAAAGGAAAACTTTGTAATGCCTGTGATCATAATAAGGGTTAAGTGCCAGAAAGTTTCTATTTTTCCTGCCACTTAATATATTACAGCATAAACCCTTTGTAAATGATCTGTGTACTTTCATATTTCAACTTTCTTACTTATGCTGCATGTTATATGGAAGTGCTAACTTTAAAATTAGTCATCCTAATGTGCACAGCACTGGAAAAAGATGGATGTTTTGAACATAACAGGCTTTACATTAAACTCCAGCACAGATTAGATGAATTGTGGAATTATGCCTAATAATCTTAAAGGGTTTTTAGTGATCAAGCACAGAGTGGACCTATCCTGACATTAAGTCTAACACATCTAAGGTACACATAACAGAGATCCAGGGCCTTACAGACCTGTGGTTCTACTGGTTTATATTAAAACTTCTACAGTGTAAAAAATGTTGACCAAAATACCCATGGTTTTCTATAGTCAGCAGTATTTCTGGACAGTTCTGAGGTTCTGTTCTGTGTCTGTATAGTCCACATGCCATCTGGTGTATGTGTCTGCTGCAATTCTGCATAGCCTTTTTAAACTCCAAATAGATTGGACTGCCACTTGCTAGTTATAGCCTATTGTTGATGTACTAAAAATATTTCTGCTTTCACCATAGCATCTTGACATGAAATCTGCTATGTTAACATATGAACTTAAATACGTTTGTAAAATTACATTTCTTGGGAAATTTAAAAGAATTTGTTTTATGAACCACTGATTTGCTAGTGTTCACTTACCACTTGGCAATGCTTTTTCCATCCATAGTATGGATTTAATCTTAGAGCTCTAGAAGTTAGTCATCTTATTCTCATAGTCTATTCTCATAAACTACTTCATAAGATAAGGAGAGGCATCTAAAGCCTATGGCATCTAAGATAGATAAACTCCTGCCTAAAAGTTCCTGTTTCTGTCCAGGACTAGAATAGTCAGCTAAAGTTATGTCAGATGAATCTTATTCCATACAATGGAGGCCAGCTACAGCAGAGCTTGAGATCAGTCAAGATGGGGAGTGTTCCTGATGCTTGCAGAGGAATCTGAGAGCTTTGACTGCTGTCAAAAGTCACTGGGAATAGTTCAATATGGTTAAGTACAGTGAATAATAAAAAAACTGGTAAGCTTGAGTTGAAAACAAATCAACCTTATGTCAGGAGCTGAATGTGAGTTTTCAGAGCAAAAGCTGAAATTATATGACCATTTTTACTAGCAGTCAGACTGCAAGAAAAAATAGGACTGTCTGGTGTTACAGTCTATAAATTTGCATATTGTAGATGTTTTGAAACAGTTTCATTGCATTCTACAGCAGGGGGCCTTGCAGGCGTGGCATCCTGGGTTGAGGCAATCCCAGGCACAGCTATGGGTTGGGCAGAGAAGAGATTCAGAGCAGCCCTGCGGAGAAGGACTTGGGGGTGTTGGTCGATGAGAAACTGAACATG
>JANHGB010049555.1:0-16806 GCA_026283785.1 Coracopsis vasa
ATCGGTGTTATCAGTGCTGTTACCAGGCCGAAAGTCAAAACCACAGCACTGCACCAGCTACTAAGAAAGAGAAAAATAACTGCTACTGCTGAAACCAGGACAAGTACCTGTGGACTTAATGAGATTCTGAACCTTCAAATTTTATTCCTTTTTTTAGTGTGATGTTGTGAAAATCAGAAATGCCCTATATGTGCCCTAAAGCATCTCTAGGAAGTAAGTTCAGTTCACTGACATATTAACAAGGGTAAATGAACAGCCATGTTTCTATCATCTGCCTCATCTTTATTCCCTTTGGCTAGCTACCCAAGGTTATTCCTCTTATTGACCTGATTCCACTTAAAAGCATGTTGAATGAAATGGAAATTTAAGGAGAAGACTCAAAGTGAAAGCAATCATTAACCATTTGGCTTAGGAACAAGTGTGTTCTCTTACCACTGTGCAAGTAACTTCTTGCTGGTTAAGCTATGTCAGAACAGGAAACTATGTCAAAATGGGAAACTAAGGTCAGCACAACTAGAATATCATATTAAAAATTCAAAAGTTTGAAATTTGCATTTAAGATCTCCCTTCAGTCTTGGAAGACATTGGAAACAGTCACATGGAAGATAAATCTTTGGAAGTGTGATATTCTTGCTTCATAACATTTGTGAAAAGAAACTTTGTTCACAAATATTGTGTCCACTGTATCTCCATAGTAGCCTTTTCAGAAAAAGTATCATAATATTATTAGTGAAGTAGTTTTAAACTTTGTTTGCAACTCTACAGCTTTGTAATTCTTTATTTCAATATTACTTAGAGAATTTAAAAAACTTGTTTTTTTTCTTATGATGCATCTGTATTACTGGTTTAGGGTGAAAAATGTGCTTTTAAAGTAAATCTCAGAGTTGTCACTAGGTCCCAGACTTTAAATTACATTGTAGAGCAGCCTGAGCTGGAATGCCTTTGAAGAAACCAGAGAGAAAGATACCAACTCGCTGCTGGTGGGCTTTTTGTCTGAGAAACAAGTGTAATGGTGGTCCAAAGTAAATTCCCAGTTTCCTGCCCTCAATCTGAGTGTGTATGTCAGGTCACCAGCTTCAAGTCTTTCACTCTGTAGGTCTTTCCTGCTGTGCTGCTGTGTCTTGCTAAAGCAGACATTATCTTAGTTATCTCTTGGGATCACTGGGGTTTAAGACTACAGGTTAGAAGACACTATTACAAAGATCCAAGCATGAGGAACATATTTGTTACTTTATCCTTCCTTCGAAGAAAATATTGGTCGATGGTTTCCTTTACTGCTACATCAAACACTGACCTGAAAGTTCTTTGGATATCAAATTGCATTCTGGAACAGACAGAATTTTTTTATCCAGGAGATTAAAAACATCAAAATCAAATAACAGATCTTCTTGTAGTAAGGAAGAGATATATTATTTCAGAACTGATTAAACTTCCAAAGTCATGTGTGAGGCAGTATAAATCATGCCAAACATTCATCCAAGAATCTTTCCTCTGTTTTTTTCCAAACTCTGACAAAGTTTGAAGTAGATACTGAGTGATACTGCAGTAATCATAGAGGAAACCATCTGGTTTAGACAGGCCAAAGAAAATGAATTATTGTCAGTATGAAAAATTGTCATTTGTCAGCCCACAGACTTTTGCAGTCCATAATCTCTTTTTTGCTCCTGTTGCACTACATGCAAAGCTGGGATAATCAGCCATCTGCTAGGTAGGAATCCCAGGTTTAAAATGTGTTTCTCAGGTGATATGGAAAGCATTATTATGTATGAAAATACTTTAAACTAGGTAATTAATTGCCTATATTTGTTGATATTCTTACAGAGATAGATGGAATTAAATCAACAATGTTTGTTAATTCTAAGGATAGTCAGGATCCTATGGGAAAAGAAAGATAAGAGATATGGTTACCAGTACCACTCACCTATTTTCCCCTTTTGCTCTACTGTGCAGATTACTCCATAGCAACCAGAATGTATTTGGTGTCCCTGTTGAGGGAAAGAGTTATATGTTTATCAGTGGAGAAAGCAGGTGGTTTATTCCATTTATGAAAGCCCCTTTTCACTCCCAGCTGGAAATGCTGAAAAGTAGGGAAAAAGTGTCAGCTTTGGTTTTGGTGTAGAAAAAAAAAAAAATATTAAAAAAAAATCTCATTTTACTTGACAGTAACCCCAGCTTCCAAAAGGTGGTGTTAGCCTTGCATCATTTCATAGCACACTGGCTGATCAGGAGTGCTGTTAATCTCACTCTAGTAGAAGCTCTATTTAGCTCTCTCAGCCAGATAAGAGTCGAAGTGACATGACACACGTGAAGGGTACAACAATGGAGAGACTACATTAAAGGAAAAAAAGAAAAATGCTAGACCTTTGTGAGGACTTAGGTCAGAATACATAGAGACAGAATATTAACTGCAGCACTGGAGATTGTTTGCAGCAGTTCTTATTGAAACTGATGCAGCTTGAGACATTGTAATAAGGAGACACCAACATAGATCTACAAATAATTAAAAATCATAGCTTACTTCAACATGATACAATAATAAGCAACATCAGATGTTGGCTAGGAATTGTTCTAACAGAACATTTCAAGCATTTCTATCCAGGCAAAAGAAAAAGGAGGTACTTTGATGTGGCAGTAGTAGTTTTTGTTAAATGTCAAATAATTTTTTTTCTTCATGAATGGTTTATCATTGAAATGTACTTTGTTTTTATGGTTTGTTTGTTTATTTGTTTGTTTTTCAAGCTCATTCAATTTTACATTCTTTCTGATCTTTTGATGTCAGTAGTGTAGTTGTATGTGTAATGAAATATCCTGAACAAATATTCCAACGCTCACATAGTTGCTGAGTTATAACTAATTATTGTTACAAAAAAGACCTCAAGACAATGTAAAATACTGTAATTTGAAATATATATACTTATATTCAAATACGTACTTGAATGTGAAATTTTAAATGAAATATCAGAACAAGACACAGTGTCTCATTCAATTCTTTTCCAAAATTTTATGACTTGAGGAAAAGAATAAACAACTACCACTCTTTCCATTTTGAACGGGATTCCCTTTGGTGAAAAGCAATGCAATAGGCAATGTCACTACAAAAAACATGAAGCAGTGAAAAAACAGGTCTCTCCTTTATGAATTTCAATGGTGAAATTATATCTGTGCATAGACATGCACCATTACTGCAAATACGTATGTGATACACATAATGATACATTTGCTAGTGTCATTACAATTATTACGCTGATATACCAGACATTAGGTGTAGGTGCAGCTCTATTCAATCTATTCATATTGTTCAGTCAAACTATGCAGGTATCAAGGATCACAGAATTAACAGAACAAGAGATGTGCTGAGAAAAATTCTGAGGAGAAAGGTGGACTGTTGCATGATGAGGTGATGAAAAATGATTCAAGTCCTTACTGAATATCTGATTCCACAAGGTCTTGCAACTTTCTACATGGATCCTTGCATTTCTCTAAAGAAAGGCATACATCTTTATTTTATCTGGCTTATACTCTTTCTCTTTCCATTTTACTTTGTTTGGACATGGACAATGTTTAACTTTACATTTCAAAATTTTCTTTTTACAGAAGTTCTTCTTTAACGTAACATGTTGAAATAGTTGGATTACTGCAATATGCAGAGTACACTAGGAATAGGCTCTTACTTGATATTTAATGAAATAAAGTTTCTATTACATGAAAGATTTGTTGTAGCACAGATAATGCACTGACTCTATTAATGCTCTTAACTCATGGATAGCAGCTGTTTCAGCTTTTGCTAATTCCTCTTTTAATCCCCTTTCTTCCTTACACAACTTTGAAAAAACTTTGCATGTAGTCTTACCATTTGTATTAGTATTGCCTTTACATTAGATTTCTTTCTTGTGTAAGAGCTCTCTCGCCTTCATGTTTACAAATAATTACAGGTTCATTACTGCCATTGCCTTCTCCGCTGCTTTCACTGCTTTCCCTGAAACCAGCCATCTGTTGAATTTCATTAGCATTAATACATACAGGACAAACAGCTGTTGTTACCCCAAGTGGGACTAGCGTATTACACTATAGAAGGTCAGAGAGGGTGAGTTTCTTTAGCAGAAATTTCCACAAAATACATGGTTAGCAGATTTTGAGCCATTTAGTGATTTCAGCAAATACCACCTCTGCATTTTGCATACCTGAAGCAGTACGGCTACGTTCACCACAGACTGTCATTAGAAATATAGAGCTAATTGCAAAATCCCTGTTTTGAGGCAGATTGTAAAAACCCAGCAATAATGAAAAATCACATAAAATATTTTAGTCAGGGCACATGTCCAACTCTGAGCTAAATCTACAGTGGGGTCCAGTGGTGTCTAAGTGTCCTGGGTTCAGCAGTAGCAATCATGTTTCTCCTTCTTTGTAGCTGGTGCAATGCTGTGTTTTTGGCTTTTGGCCTGGGAACAGCACTGATAACACCAATGTTTTCAGTGGTGAGTTAGTAATGTTTACTCTGACCAAGGACTTTTCTGAGCCTCATGCTCTGCCAAGGAGGAGGGGAAGCCGAGACAGGACACCTGACCCAAACTAACCCAAACTAACCAAAGGGGTATTCCATACCACAGCACGTCATGCTCAGAATGTAGAACCGGGGGCAGTGACCCGGAAGGGCGAGATCACTGCTGGGTGGGGGTGAGGTATTGGTGGACGGGTAGTGAGGTGGTGTATTCTCTTCCCTTGTTCTTTCCTTTATCATTATGATTATTGATGGTAGCAGTAGTGATTTGCGTTATACCTTAGTTACTAAACTGTTCTTATCTCAACCCATGGGAGTTATATTCTTTTTGATTCTCCTCTCCATCCCTCCAGGAGTAGGGGAAGGGAAAGAAAGGGGGCAGTGAGAGAGAGACTGAGTGGCTGATTTATGGCTGACTGGGTTTAAACCACGACACTAAGCCACATCAATTAGAATGAAGGCTGATCTGAAACTCATGGACACTCAGTGTTTTGTGTGCAATATGATGTAAAGTCAGATCTTGAAAATCCAAGGGAAGGGTTTTGTTTGTATAACTTTGGACAGCAGCCCATGGTTTGATAGAAGCGATGACAGTGGCTTTGTGGGATTCAATTTCCATATATTTATTTTCCTGTCACTTTATTCAAGAGGGTTTGTCCTGGCATGGAAAGCTGGCAGAGCAGAAGCAAACTAAAACCACTCTTTGGCAGTTTGACTACTGCTTACTTCTTCTTGTGAATAGAATTCCTATAATAGACATATGACAGTGACTATACAGGCTACAGTATCTTGTGAGAAGAAAATTAGACAATCCAGGGATAACTCAACTGTCTTCATCAAGGTATATGGCACTCAAGACTTTTCTTTTTGTTTTCACAATATTAGCCTTGGTATAAATGCTCTCAAACAAAACCTATTGCAATTTTATAAAAAGCAGGAGGCTAAAAAGCTTTCCCAGCTATCTGATGATGTTGGATTTCTGTCAGTATGTCCTGTGTGCCAAAGAAATAAAAAAGTAGTCTTCTGTTTACTTCACAGGTCTCTTTCCACACTGAAGTCTTTTTTTAAGCTAGTCGTATGTTTCCTTGTGCATTGGGAGTAGGGTTGAGTCATGCTGGGCAATATTCTGCAGCTTTTCCTTATTCTGTACAAGTTCACGGAGAATGCAGTTGCTCCCCATTTTGCTCACTTAGCAATATGGATACTTGAACATCAACACTTTAATAGGTACAATCCTTAGTCAATTTGAAATGTTACTCCAGTGATAGTGAGGTGTCCTTCCTTTAGATGAGGACAAGAAATCAAATGAGACAAAATCAATCATACAGTTACCTACATGGTGGTGCAAACTGTGAGCCATAACGAACATGTCAGAGAGTCTTTTCATTTTTGGTCTTGGTATTCTTAAGAATAATCTCTTTAGTGGTATTTGTAAATATACTGTGAAGTGTAATGATCCAGGCTCTGTTGCAAGGTTGTCATTATGCTTTTTCTCTCAGATAATAAAAGAATTAAAGTCAATAGATTTATGATTGCATGTCATGTAAAATACAAGGCATATCACATTATCAGCGCTCTCTTTTTCTTTCCTCTGAAACCCTTGTTAGTAAATTGTGACTGCTCCCATCTGGGACAGCTCTGGGATTTGTAACTGGAAACAATTTTATTTTTCCAGTTCACTAGTTAAAACAACACAATCAAATTAATATCATATTGCAAACTGGCATGTCTTCTGACAATCCAAGATTGTACATCTCTGCTTCAGCAGTGTGAGTTGACCTCCTGGGGACCTCAGGAAAAAAGGGCAATAAGCATTATCACCACAAGCTCCTAAGGGTCTGTGAGGAAGAAGTTCATCTCAAAAGCAGAAGTCAGAAGCATCCTGCCCTTTAGAATGAATGAATTATAGCAATATAGCATCTATCAAGATTCTGTCCTGTTTTGGGTTGACCTAGAACACTGTACACTTTGACATCTAGTATAAATCAGATTACAGATAAAATGTGTTGTTATCACTTTTTCCTCTTACAGAGTTTAAATATTGATGACTTGGTCTAGATGTTTGTTTTGGTTTCCTCTAGTAAACGCCTACCGCTGAAACTGATCCACTTTCATGGTTTCAGTACTCTGATTTTGACAGATATTAAGTGTCTCAAACCCCAGAGATCATGTATTATTCTTTGTACTCTTACAGGAAATGCCCATTCCTAGAAGTGTTCATGGCCAAGTTGGACAGGGCTTGAAACAACCTGGTCTAATGGAAGGTGTTCCTGCCCATGACAGGGAGTTGAAACTGGATGAGCTTTAAGGTCCCTTCCAACCCAAAACAATCGGTGTTTCTATGATTCTACAAAATATTTGATTCATGTTTATAGTCATTCTATGTACATGAAAGTAGAAAGACAATAAGCTGAATGGGAGAAGGTTTTAACCAGCACAGAGAAACAGCAAAAAACAAAATATGAGCCAAACCTGATTTCACTTGCAAAGAAGGGCAGTAAAATAATAGAAGGGGGAAATTAACATTTTAAGAAGTGATAAGGAATCAGAACTGGTTTTCAACTGAACATTCTTCATTGTTTCCCATGAGAGGTGGAGTACTCTTTAATATATCGTCATAGCCAGGGTGTACGACACAACTAAAAAATTTAGAGGAAATGTACTTTGAGAGATGTCATTTTGTCACAGTTATAGATAGAACATAATTTGGAAGTTTCTGCATTTATAAGTATTTCATGGGGTTTGATGGTATGTTAGAATGAAAACAGAACAAAACCTTAGGGTCACAGTCAACTCCAAAGACGTCTCTACATTAGCAAAGACTATTCATCCTAGGGAGATGATACTCCTTTCAGAAAGCCAGACTGAGAAAGCTGCTACAAGCCTGGATTTCTGAAGGAGACTGCTGACAGAGGAAATAGTCGAATTTCAATCTCCTGACTGCTTCCAATTGCAGTTGTAAACAGTGTTCGCTAACCTATCTCAGCTCATGTCAGTCATTTTTTGAGACAAAGCCTATCCTTTCTCTGTTCATGAGCTCCTGACAGAGAACAGTGTATGGGCAGTTTGTTTGTATGGTCATCCTTGCTGTCACATTATAGCCTTTAAGAAACAAAATCCATAAATTATGATATTTGTAAAATTTTGTACACACTGACCCTTGAATGAATATAACCTGTATTTAACTCAAGGGTGCTGACTGAAAAGCCTTTCTAGGGTGAACCCTCCTAAACAAACCTTCTGTATTAAAGAAGTCGTGAAGCAGTCTTTTGAAGCTCCCTTTCTAAAAGACTTTCCAGCAAATGACTCTTTTAAGATAGATGCTGCTGTGCTCTTTATATCCCCTATGCTACAGAAGTTCCTTCTCCCTGGTTTTACTACATAGCTTATAAAATATTTTAAACATGCACAGCAGAAGATGTAGGGTTTTTTTCTTCTTTTCCCCTTCTCTTCCCCTTCTCTCCCCTCCTCCCCAAACTTTAAGAAAATCAGCGAATCCTCATTCTCTTTTCAATTTCTATAACATGGAGAAAAATGCAGAAAAATTACTAACCTACTGCAGAGATCTTTTCTGGCCTTTTGATACTTGTTATTGTATATCAGCAGTGAATAACTGTCAATGTGGCAAGATTCATGTGTGTAGGGAGAGAGCAATGCAGTCTTTCACCTTACTCAGACACAGAGCCACCACAGCACTACCTTATTAGTTGTCAACCATATTAGATTAATTATTAGATTAATTAGATTCAAAGGTCCAAGACACCACTTCATAAGAAAATTGGAGTGTGAGAAAGAGAGGGAGAGATGGCCGCAAGTGATTTCCTGTGTTACATGTGGGAAAGAGAGGGAGACATGGCCGCAAGTGATTTCCTATGGTACAAAGCACTTCATGAATTATCTGGCTAATGTTGGGTTATCTTTTTCATGCATTATTCTCATATTTAATAAAAAAACCAGGCTCAGATTCTATAACATTGGCATCAGGGGGAATTTTTTTCATCTACATACAGATTATCATAGGTTTAGCAGTCTTCATTAAAATTACACTTTTTCTTTCAAAATACTTAAATTATTATCACCCATTATATTTGTACCTATTATAATTGTACCTATTATAAAGGTACAAATCAGCTTTATACCAATGTACATGTCTGTTTGTGCATGCATGCACATGCACATTTGTGTAAACATGAAAGCATCTGTACTTCTAAACATTCAGGATTCACTATATTTGTTCCCTTAGGTAATAATGGTATTTAATTATAGTATTACAGTCTGTGCATAAAGACAAAGTCTTACCTGATTTTCTAAGAACTTTTGTTTTTCAGGAAATTTTGATTTCCAGTAGGTCCAGTCCAATCCTAATGCCAAAGAATTTTAAATTTATTAAAATCAGAATTTAATCATTTGGCTGATTACATTACCTTAGTTTCCAAGAGATACCAGTGATTTCTAGGCTTGTAGCAACCTGGTCTAATGGAAAGTGTCCCTGCCTGTGGCAGGGGATTGGAACTAGATGAGTTTTAAGGTCCTTTCCAACTCAAACTATCCTGTGATCCCATAAAAGCAATTTTTTCATAAACACTAGTTATCTATGGTTTATTAGCAACTTTCCGTATGTTTAATAGCTAGGAAATCGATTTTGTAAGTGATTTTAATGGAACTGTACTTGATTACAGCATCTGCCTTACCATTGTCACTCTTAATACCAGAAGTTAATCTAATCCTAATATTTTATTCTTTCTTGAACAATGCTAGGAATAATATTCTTGCCCAGAGTGGCATGCTTTCAGAAGGACTGAATAAAATCTGATAGTTTCAGAGCCTGCTCAGCCTCACTGCATAGACTACCAGCTACTTTTTTTTTCCACAGAAGATTATCAGAGTCTTTCTATATTCACACATCAGTAACTTTCTGTTCTCCCTTATTATACAGTGTTTAGAGTTTCAACATGAGCTACCACCAAATAATATATTAATGTTGACAGGAAATTATGCATGATATCCTTCTTATTTTTATAGTAAGTTACACTATGTTAAAATAATTTATGAGTAAACATTAAGTTAAATTTAAAAGTTCAGTTAAGTTACAAGGGCATTTAGTGGTGACTCAAAGGGGAATGGCTTTAAGCTGACAGAGGGAAGACTGAGATGAGATCTTAGGCAGAAGTTTTTCCCTGTGAGAGTGGTGAGGCACTGGCACAAGTTGCCCAGAGAAGCTGTTGCTGCCCAACCCTGGCAGTGTTCAAGGCCAGGCTGGACAGGGCTTGGAGCAACGTGGTCTAGTGGAAGGTGTCTCTGTCTGTGACAGAAGTTGTAACCGGATGAGCTTTAAGATCCCTTCAAACCCAAACCAATCTGGGATTCTGTGATAAACTCTAGTAAATTGTATCATATGACTTTTTAAGATATCCAACCTGTTTATGTAACTGAGATGGAGCTCCTAATGCATGATATTTCAAATTTCCTCTGTCAAGCAAAGCTGTTTTAACAAGAAAAATCTGTTACTCTCCATTTCTCAAGCCTAAATTCAATAAAGATATTACCCACCAGAATCTCTATTATTAAATACTTTTTAAAGAACATAGGCAAAATAAAATTGGTTAACAAAATTTGGGAATGGTTAACCATTAGTAAATCTGGTTAACAAATTCCATGATCCCATCAGGTTTCACTGGGAGTACTTAAAAATGAAAATTTCCAAAGGATACAAACAAAAAAGAACCAAAAAAACTGCATCTTGGAATGTTGTATCCCAAGAAGTACAACTGAGTCAGCAGATGGAACTCTTCTTTCTGAGCTAATGCATCAGCATATTTGACTCACTATTTACTCTCACTAGCTACAACTTCTGATCTTTCCCTTCTTTTGATTTGTATATCTGACGCCAAATAGTGCATGAACGACCATATTAGTAGTTCACAGAGCTTACAGTTAACTTTCTCTCTGAAACAAATACGCTCTTGTTGTGAAGTTTTTGAAAACCAAATCTTTAGCTTGCATCTGGCCCAATGGAGTCTGTGTTAAAGTCAGTGGTAAGCAGTTCGCTTACCAATCCAGTTTGTAAGAAACATATTTTCTCATTGAACCTACCAAGTATTACAAAATTTTTCAGCCAAGGACTTTACAGATGCTCCTATCAGCTAATCTTACACAACAAAATTTATGGTTTAAGTCCTGTTTTTTTCCCCAAGGAGCCATGGTATGTGCTTTCATTTCTGGTCACTTGTGGTTTAAAGAAACTGGAATAATTGCTTGTGTGAGGGTTCAGACCAGACACTGTATTTACTCTTCATTATTTATCATGGAATGCATATACAGCATCTGGTCTGAATCCTCATACAAGCTATTATTGCAGTTTCTTTCAGCCACTAGTGACTGAATGCTAATTGAGAATAACAAATAACCCAAATTTAGTATTTTTAGTATTCTTATCTTATTGTTGCTAGTCAACTATTCTAATTAAAGTGTTAAAATCAAAGTCAGATTATATTATGATTCTTAAGGTGGTTTCCATATGTGCTTGATTTTGCCATGAAAACAAGTTAACTGTTTTAGTATTTTTTTTTCCCCCACCTCTTCATGTTGTACTCGATTTTAATAAAAAACAGTCCAAAGCTAACAGAGGCTCAAGAAAATTTTCTGCGAGATACTCTTGAAATGATGAGCAGTGTTAGGTCAAGAAGAGAGATTCAAATTGACAGAAATACTGGTGAATCCCATAGAGAAGAATAGCACTTAAATGAGCTGTAGCCTATTTGGCACAACAGTGGCTTAGGATTCAGGAAATCTTCCTGTGCATTCAAAGAGATTCATACACATGAGTCTCAAAGAGACTCTTAGGTGTAAGCCAAAGTATTTAATTTATTTGTACATTCTGTTTCCAATCTGTATGCCATCAGTATCTGTAACATTCATTTTGTATGTATACTCTGATTTTGAGCGTGTAATTGGGAACAATTCACTGCATGGTTTTGATTACACACTCTTGCACAAGGAAGTCCATATGGGCTTACTGACCAACCCAGGTTTTAAGCATGCACTGAAATGACCTGTCATAGATATTGTGTGGCATAATTCTTGAAAGTTAGCAGATTGCAAATGAATCCATGGTCAAGGCAAGGCATGGGAAAAAATAAAATACAGGGTTTTTTTTCTTTAAAATTTATGATAACTTCTACTAGATATCATTAAAGGTTATGATTTAAAGAAAATGTATTCTAGTGTTGACTGTAGTAGTGATCACTACTAACTAGAAAGAGCTAGCTAGAACTAGAAAGATCACTTATGCAAAGAGGTGGACTTCACTGACTAGATTTCAGATCATATAATGAGCTGATTCCATAATCTCCTGGAAGCTCTTCCCATTTTAGCTGTCAAATCCAGGCCACACAACATTTCAGAATGAAATTGCCTGATTGTGATACGTTAGTAACTGTTGGCAGCAGAAAACCAGTCTCTTTTAAAGGATTTATAGATTTCAGAGTGCTGTCTGGACTGCCACCCCTGTCCACATCACTGATTCATAAGTTCATCTCTAGTAAGACACGAAAAGAATGACTTTGCACAGAGAAGTGATGGCATCTTAGGGGAGAAGAGGGTCACACTGTCACTTGGTGAATATATGCTGTAAAAACCCATCAGGTGTCTCAGAAAACGAGGGACTTACTGCTGAGATTCTGTCAGGCAGCAATTTTTGCTTTGATTACCTAAAATCACTTCATCTGTCTCTCAACTTTATATCGTCTATAACTTCTCACTCTTTCCCAAAAGGTTACTGAATGAATGTCAAGTTTTCTCCAACTGTACAAGTAATCTTAAAAATTCAGCATTTGTCCCTTTATATTACATCCCAAATTCCAGTAATTTTTTGTATGTTTATCTCTTTCCAGAATAATCATATTGACCTTTACATACACTAGTTATCAGTTTTTGTGTTTATCATGTAATGATCCTATCTCAAACAAAAGACAGACAACTACAGTTAAAAAAACTAAAAATCAAGGGTTTTTTTCCAGGAAAAGAGCAAATGAAATACAAGGCTACCATTGGAAGAGATCTTGCAAGAGACTGCATGTAAATGTGAACACGTTTTTCAAAAAGTAGGTGTATACTCTGTCTTGGTAGGCTTGTTTCACAGTATTGCTAGTGAACAGCATTTCTTTGCACAAGAATCACAGACTGGTTTGGGTTCAAAGTGATCTTAAAGCTCATCCAATTATAACTTCTGTCACAGGCAGGGACACCTTCCACTAGACCACATTGCTCCAATCCCTGCTCAGCCTGGCCTTGAACACTGCCAGGGATGCGACAGCAGCAGCTTCTCTGGGCAACTTGTGCCAGTGCCTCACCACTCTCACAAGGAAGAACTTCTAAGATCTTCCCTTTGTCCTGTCACTACATGACCTGGTAAAATGTCCCTCTCCAGGTGGGAGTTACATTCTTTCGATTCTCCTTCCCATTCCTCTGGGAGTTGGGGAAGAAGGTAGGGGGATTGAGTGAATGGCTGTGGAGCTCTTGTTGCCGGCTGGGCTTAAACGACAATAGGTTTTAATTTGTCTCATCCTACAAGGCCCATCTCCTTACCAGGAATCCTTACCAGGAATTGTCAGTACCTGGCAGAAACAGCAGTATTTTTTTTGTCAGGCCATTCAAGGTCTGGCTCATAGTGCTCACTCCTCGTCAGGATGCAGTGTTTTGATTGGTCCTCACAGTGATATTGGTAGCACGCTCTTCTTTCTCTAGACGCAAACAAAGCACGGTAGAGGTCATGTCTCTGCTTGTTACAAGGCAAAAAAGCTTTAGACTGAGGCCTACAAGAAACTAATTTTACGAAGAAATCTGTGTATAGCTCTTTCTCACACCACTGCCACCTCTCTCTCTGACAAGGTTAGATGCATTCTCCGTACAGCTGTGCTTGTCACTGAAACTTCTGCTGTCAGGGGGGTCACAGAAAACTCCTCCATCACAGTATTTCCTTGGCCAAAAGAACTTCTGTCAGCCTGCCTGTTGAACCATGTTATGTGTTCATATTATCATAGTAGTAATCGTAGAATAACAGAATGGTTTGGGTTGGAAGGGACCTTTAAAGCTTATCCAGTTCCAACCCCTGGCCACAGGCAGGGACACCTTCCCCTAAACCAGGTTGCTCCAAGCCCTGTCCAGCCTGGCCTTGAGCACGGCCAGGGATGGGTCACGAAGAGTAGTAGTGTGTTACCTACTAGTAACCCTACTAGTTACCTACTACTAGTAGTAGATAGTGTTACGTACTAACTGGTTACCTACCAGCTAATTTGGACAGGGTTTATAACATTCATTCTGAGGGAGAAACTACTTTTCAGTGAGAAAGAAATGAAAGTGAGATACTGGAGGAAAAGGAGAATTACAAAGAAGGAGAATGTCCAGGTATGAAATTCAAAATCCAAGCTTCTGTTTCTATTTAATAACAAATAGAAACCTAGAATGTGGATCAGGTTTGGCACCCGAACCATGTCACTCATGGTTAGACTGTGAAAGCCATGATTTTGGACTCAATATTTATGCTTTTTTGTTTTGGTTTGGTTTTTTTTTTCCCTCTCAATTACACATTACTTTTTTTTTGTTTTGATTGGTTTGTGTTTTTGGCTTCTGACCAATTACTTGCTTTCTTATTTTCCTCTGTAGCTGCCTTAGGCTCACTCCAACAAAAACAAATGTCAGTAAACTGGAGGTGTAGATAGATTGCCTAGGATTGACAAGATTATTCGAATTAGAGAATGATTCCCAGTGAATTTTCTCACACCCCTTATTCCCTTAAATATTTGATGTAAGAACTGAGAGTATGAACAGCAAGTACATACCTCAGAAGAGGATATGTCTCAATAACAGTGGGAGACAGGAAGAGTGGCTGAATTTTCTGAAGATTGCTTCAATTAGGGCAGACAAAACAGAGAGCTGTTCTGGGCAAAAAAAGCCTGTCTGAAAGGCTGGAATTTTGCAGTACATGTTCAGAATCAATCAAGATTAATTTAATTTTTTTTTATTTTCTGAAGCAGGGGAGGTCAAACAACCTACTACCTTTACAGTAGAATATTTTCTAGTGCTGCAAGAAAAGTGGTGATGCCTTGGCACAGGTTGCCCAGAGAAGCTGTGGCTGCATCATTCCTGGCAGTGTTCAAAGCCGAGTTGCATGGGGCTTGGAACAACCTGGTCTAGTGGAAGGTGTCCCTGTCTGTGGCAGGTGGTTGGAACTGGATGAGCTTTAAGGCTCCTTCCAACCCAAACCATTCTGTGATTCTATCAATTGCTAGTCTTCTTTAGCTACAGCTGAAGAAAAACACCAATGCAGCATCCACACTGCTTTCAATTACTTCCTATCAGGTAGTAAAAAAGCAAAGAACAGAACTGTTATTAATTCTTGCTGTTGGAGGCCTTCCCTGAGGCCAACAAAATTGATTGCAACACCACTGGATTCTGAAAGGTAAGGATATATTCCTAGTGGAGTTGAAAAATGTGATCAAAAGGAACTGCTTAGGTAACAGCAATAAGAATAAAGAGTCTGTTCACTTGCTAGACATGTTCTGCATTTATTCAGCAATAAATCCTAGGAATCAGTATGAAATTAAAACCCAAACAGCTTCCAGCTGTGGCATACACACCCAGGATAAATTCAAGCAAATCATCAGGAAACATCAAACCTGCTATATTTGCAGCTGTTCTTCATTTTATACACTTCAAACCAGCTAGTTCAGTTTACATAGGAGCTTTTTATTACTCAGAAGAGACGTTCTGCTAGGCACTGGCAGAATTGCCAGTTAAAGGGCTGGCAAAAGAGTTTTGGTCATTAATTTCAATCCAGAGTCATTACTTCTTCAATGAATCTGGTAAATGCCACTGATATTTTTAATTATGAAAATTTTAATTGATGGCTGCACATGATGTGTCTGTGACTTAATGTGTTAAGAAGGGTTTTTTACATATTCTGTATAGCTTGTTTAATATCACAAATTTCAGCCTACCTATTCCACAGCAGAAAGAGTTCAGAAATACCCTTATATTTTCATTTGCACGTACCTTAAAATTTTAATACTTTGTCTCCTCCCCACAAAAAAAAAAAAAAAAAAAAAAGTTGTGGGCACTTGTGCACTTGTGAGTAAAGCTTTCATTGCCTCTTATCCAAATATTAACTATTAAAATTTTAGCTTGGGTTCCTCCTCAATTTGCATTTTGTAACTTTTTAGAATAGTTTATTAATGCACTTCCTTTGATATTCCCATCTGTTAATTCTTTGTTCTTTTTTCACCCTATGGCATCTACATAGTTCTCCTGGTTCAACACAGAATGGTTTTTACCCAAAATTACTCTGAATTTTTTTAATTGAATTTCCTTTTTCATCCTTTGTGTTGACTTAAAATTAGTGACTGGACCTTAATGTCACTTTAAATTGCTCAGACAATTTATGTACTACCAAGTATTTCTGGCAGAAGCCTCTGAGCTGCAGCCCAGTACAAAATCACAGTGATTTTTTTGCGTTGGTATAATAGAATTTTCCTATGATGTACAAATGCTTCCACTGTATTAAAATGAGAAAGAATTATGCAAAGACACTAAGAATCTGAACTATACCATGCTTATATCTAGTTTCATTACTGACCCACTGGAGAAATCTGATCATATCGTAGTCTCACATAAAAATATTTTACTGCATGTGGAAATATTTATTTGTCTCAGTGGGATGTTGTTAAGCTTATTTAATGTGCTGTGAATTTCTGAGATAACGAGTGCTATACCAAAGTGCAGAATTGTTTACTAAGGGCTCACAGCAAGGAAGCTAGTACTTTTTTAAGATTTTCTGAAATTCGATGCTACAGAATTTAGAATAGATTAGGACAAGCTGTGAGGTTTCAAACTGATTTTTCTGAAAATATTTTCCTCAGACAGCATTTAAAAGTACTGTAGAGGTAGTTATAGAGATGCACAGAACTAATCAAGAAGAGATGTTAAGATGAGAAAACTAACCATTTTAATTTATAAGTATAAAATAATTATTACACCTTTTGCCATTAGACCACAGAAAGGATTTCTAGTTAGGCTTCTGTCGTGGTTTAAGCCCAGCCTGTCACTCAGAAAACCACACAGCCCACTCGCACCCCACTCCCCCTTCCTCCCCCCTCTCCTGGAGGGATGGGGAGGAGAATCTAAAGAATGCAACTCCCACGGGTTGAGATAAGAGCAGTCCACTAACTAAGACACAACACAAATCACTACTGCTGCCACCAATAATAATAATGATAAGGGAAATAACAAGGGAAGAGAATACAACCGCTCAC